>QFDD01002873.1:0-21492 GCA_006871305.1 Vachellia collinsii | reverse complement strand
TTCCCAATCATATTTCCTAACTCCAGCAAGCATTCCTCTGAATAAGCATACATTGGCAATGTGGGAATACGAATCCAGATGGCTACTTTTCTCACCTTGTTACAAAACGGGTTAAAGTTTGGGCTCTAACGTTGCACTGCTAGATAGTGTCCCTGTATTAACCAAGGACCATCAAACAAAAGCTTTAAACCCAACTCTCGAACCTGAGGTCGAAACACGTAAAAATTATTCTGTAAATCAATGAGTTCAAACTCTTTTGATTTCAGGAGCCATGAAACCCGATCCTTCATTATTTGAAGACTGGTATTTTTTCCCAGGAGGGTGATGACTAAAGCGTCCTTCCATCCTTCACAGAGTCTTTTCAGCCGTTCATTTGGCATATACAGCTTTGGTAGTGATGCCAGAAGAGCCTCCTGCTCTTTAGTGATTACCGGAGCTAACTCCTCCTCTTCCTATAGCCATGCTTTCATCTGCTCGTCAAATTCCTTGCAGAAAGCTGTGTCATCCTTCCCCATCAATTTTGCTCTATAGGATATCTGAATTTTTTTTCCTGCATGGCTGTTATCTTGGTATTCTGGTTCCATCTTCCCTCCCTGTTTCATATCTGTGTCGGCCATCCCAGTTCGTCTCTCTGTTTCTTCATGGCACCCAGACTGGTTACCCTCATGCATGGTAACGTCGGAATATAATTTCTTCGTGTTCCTCCGAAGTAGATCCGCTTCCTCATCAGAGGCGCCTTTGTCGGGTTCAACAGAAACACCATTCTTTGTTTCTTCGTGTTTTTGTTGTCTTCTTATTAGGCTTTCACGCTCATACCAAGGCACATGATGTAGTTTTGTGTTTTTGTCTCTTGTTTTGTTTATATATCTTTCATTTTTTCCTCCTTATACTTCTCCCTCATTCATTCATGTACGCTTCAGGGCAAGTAGTCTACTACCTCTTTATTTACTTGTCTATTTTCTTTCTTTCTTTCTTCATTTTCTTCCCTTTTGTTTTGGTTGCATACAGATTTGAGGCATGAAGATATAGCAGAGAGAGAGAGAGAGACAGAGAGATGGAGAATGAATTTAGCAAGGCTTGTCCTGAATCATGCGTTATGAAAGGAGGGGAGGGTCCTCACAGCTATGCTCAGAACTCAACCTTTCAGGCATTTAATCTTTATCCTGATCACTTAATTAATTACATTCTGGTTTATAAATGAGTTAAGGTACATTTAGCACTTTCAAGTATTTGCTGAAATACATCTAACACCCTAAAATATTTTGTAGTCCATCCAGCATTTTAAATTATTTTTTTAAAGTGCATCCAGCATCTTCAAGCATTTTTAATACATCTATCATCATGAAGTATTTTTTTATGTGTCTAGAACTTGAAAATATTTTTTTGTGCATCTAACATTGATGCATGAAAAATACTTTATGACAATGAACACATAGGCACTTGAAAAATACTTCAAAGTACTTAACATACTGTAAAATACTTTAGAGTGTTAGATGTACTTAAAAAATACTTAGGTGTTGGATGCATGTTAACCTTTTATAAAATCTTTTAATTCTGATTTGATAAATGATATTTGTGTACGCACATGCATCAATCTCTCCAGTTTAACAAAAACCTATATGACTAGTAATAAAATGGATTAAGGTGTATATAAGCATTTTAAAGTATTTTTTACATGTGTCATCATCTTAAATTTTCATGATGATGAATGAACCACAAAATATTTTAGGGTGCTAAATGCATCGAGAAAAATATTTCAGAGCCTTGGATACACCTTAACCCTAATAAAATAATTTAACACAACTACTCATATGCCCCCTTTGACCTTTAATATATAAAATCAACTTTATAGTTCAATTTCTTCATCATTTAACTCATTTGAGCCTCATATTTAAATGTGGATCTTATATAAATTTTATCTCTATCTCTCTTCAAAAATCATTATATTGTTATGACAATAATTATGCAAGAGGGAAATCTGTTTAGAAGAGATATGCAGAGTAAACTCAAGATGGAAAATGAAAGAGGTCAATATAGATCCATCATATTTAATTTATTTGAGCCTCATATCTAAATGTGGATATCTTATATGAATTTTTTTTCTTTGTCTCTTCAAAAATCACTACATAATTTTTTTTTTTGTAATTTATAGGATTTTACCTGACTTAATATAGATGTATAACTAATGAACCACATGTGATATCTGCAGAGATCAGCCATTGAAGTAGCCAAAAAGCTTCTCCAAGATGCAATAATTATTAACTTTGACTTGAGAACAACTTGTGTTTTTTCTTCTATAAGTAACCGAATATGCATAGCAGACTTAGGCTGCTCAACTGGGCCAAACACCTTTATCGCAGTGCAAAACATGATAGAAGCAATAATAAAACTCCAATACCACCAATCTCAAAACCCAAGGACTACCCTAGAATTCTATGTTTTCTTCAATGACCTATCCTCAAACGATTTCAACACTCTCTTCCAGAAGCTTCCTCCAAAAAGAAATTACTTTGCAGCTGGAGTTCCTGGATCTTTCCATGGACGCTTATTTCCAAAGCAAAGTTTGCATTTAGTTCACTCATCTGCATCACTGTCTTGGCTTTCTAAGTTGCCCGAAGAGCTTACTGATAGAAGCTGTGGAGCTTGGAACAAGGGGAGGATTTCTTATACTAAAGCTCCAAAAGAAGTTGAAGATGCTTATAAGAGTAAGTTTAAGATGGATTTGATGGCATTTTTGGAAGCTAGAGCACAAGAGCTTGTGGGCAATGGATTAATGATACTTATGATACCTGCTGCTCACGATGTGATTGATTTTAGTGTGGACTTGTATGGTGGAAAAGATTATGAACTTCTTGGAAGCTGTCTAATGGACATGGTGAAATTGGTGAGTAATTGGATTTTTTTTTAAATGTTGGCATTGTGCTTATCAATTTGTGTGTTGTGATTTAAAAAAGTAAGTACATCCCACTCGAATAACTTAAATACCAGGGCAACTAAGCTTTGGTATCAATGAATGTGTACTTAAGTGGGATGGAGAAACCTACCTTAAAAAGTTATCTTTTAAGGTGGAAGAACTCATCCACTTAATTACAGTCAATGGGCTAATGCCCCACTCACTAATACCCCTTAAAATGCCCCAACTTTTCAATTTTTTGCTCCAGTAATAATTAGATTCTACGTAAAATGAATGATTTCTTTATATCTTATGTTATAAAAAATGATGTAATTTTAATTTTTTTACGATTTTTCAATGAAAAATACTCTAAAATTATGGATTTTGATTTTTTTTTGAAAAATCATAAAGTTAAAACTACACCTTTTTTACTTATAAAATATTAAAATGTCACTCATTTTACATAGAATTTAATAATAAAACAAAGAATAAAATATTAGGGAATTTGGGATATTATTAGAAGGTATTTGAGAGTGAGTCATTATTAGAGGCCCCTTCCCGCTTAAATACCCATTGCCCTCATACCACGCGATAGGAGACTTACTATGTCTCCATTACAATACCAATGATTATTGTATTTGATTATGCCTCTTAAATCATCGAGTCATTACCTTCTTCACAACTCAATGTCACGACACTTAAAAAAATTGAGAGTAGCCAACAAGTTCAAGTGGTCATAAAGCTAGTTATTAGTAAACTACTGTTAAAAATTTGATAGAATCAATCCTGACTAGGAAAAGTAAAAAAATTTGCTAATAGTTTTTTTGTTTGTTTGTCATTTTAGGGACTGGTAAGTGAAGAAAAAGTGGACACTTTTAATGTGCCCACGTATTTTCCACACTTGAAGGATCTGAAGAAAATGCTAGAGAGCAATGAAGATTTCAGTGTGGAGAAAATGGACTCATTTGATTTCAACTTCTTCATTATGCCAAACTTGGACAGTTATGTTTCCCAATGCAGAGCGGTGTTGGAAGTGTTAATTGATAAGCACTTTGGTGATGGAGTTGTTGAAGAACTTTTTAATCGCTTTGCTGAGAAACTTCTGGAATCCCCAGAACTAATGAATTTCCAGAAGCTTAAACTTCTTATGCTTTTTGTTGTTCTCAAGCGCAAGACATGGGCATAGATGAATATGCTACTAGTTCTCTCATGATGAACTTAATTATGATCATGCAGCAACTGCTTTCTATTTTTTTTTATATGGCTATTTGCCTGTATCAGATTAATGTATTGATGGGTCTAATTGGAGGCAGTTCTCTCAACAGCATTTCTTGCATTCATATGGATTTATATTTGAGACATCATGCTTGAGCAGTCATAATCCTTTCTATTATGATTAATCCCTGTTGGCTGCAGCAACTGCGTCTATTTGTTTTTTGGACTTGATTATGATGAACGATGAAAGTAACAAATTGTACTTAATGTGTTTTAAAAGTTTATTACGTAATTTTATGGTGGTAAGGTACTACACTTTTCATTAGCTATGAGGTGATTTTTATCATCTTAATCCATTTTCTTGATAATTATGGAAGAAGGAAAAGTGAAGAAAATGTTCTCTGAATGATTGGGTTACTTAATGAGTAACCAGTATTGCATTATATATTGAATAAGGGTTACTCTGAACAATATATGTGTATATATGATACAAGCCCAACACACTGTAAGAGGGCCCTAAATACAAATGGGCTTGAGTGTATAAGAATGCTATGGACTAATGTTCTAGTATGTTCTAACACCCCCCCTCAAACGAGAGGGTGGTGGTAACAGCTTGAGTTTGCTTATGAGGTGAAGAAAGCAAGAGTGAGATAGAGCTTTGGTGAGGCAATCGACAATCTGGTGTGAAGAGGGAATATGATGGACATTAATAAAATTGGATGAGATGAGATCCCGGATAAAATGAACGTCAAGTTCGATATGTTTACTACGAACATGTTGCATTGGATTGGTAGCGAGAGCTCTGGCGCTTAAATTATCACACCAGATCATGGAAAGAGTCTTTAGGAATAATCCTAGCTCAGATAAGAGAAAACTTAACCAATGAAGTTCGGTAGCACCATCTACAAGAACACGATACTCTAATTTTGTGCTTGAATGAGATACAACTTGTTGCTTGTGAGAAGATCAAGACATAAGGGTTCCACCTAAATAGACACATGTACCGGCCATGGATTACGTTCATCAAGATCAGTAGCCTAGTCAGCATCAGCGAAAGTAGTAAGTTGAAGAGAGTTGAAGGGTTTGAGATGCAGCCCATAGTGAGTAGTACCTTTAAGATAATGAAAAATTCGTTTGACCCCCTGAAAGTGAGTATCCAAAGGAATACACAGAAATTGACTCAACTTGTTTACCGAGAATGCAATGTCTAGTCTGGTGGTTGTGAGGTATTGTAAGGATTATATAGCTCTCTGATAAAGCGAGGGATCCTTCATAGGAGTGCCATCAGAGAGGGAGAAATGACGACCAGTGACAATGGATTGGGAATAAAGGCACAATTGAGCATGTTGAATTTCTTGAGGATATCCATGACGTATTTGCCTTGGTTGAGGTATAAACTTGAGGAACCACGATATATTTCAATGCTGAGAAAGCAATAGGCAAGTCCCAAGTCCTTGAGTGAAATCAGAGTATTGAGTCTGTGTATAAATTTTGGAGATAGAGAGCATTATTGCCAGTGACCAGAATGTCATCATTATATATCAGTATGAATACCATGAGGGATTGTTTTCAGGGGAAAAAGAGAAAAGTATCACCACGAGCATTTTTAAATCCCCAACAAAGTAAAGTGACACACAGTCCATTGAACCAGGCATGTGGGGTTTGTTTGAGCTCGTACAAGGCTTTGACTAACTTGCAAACATGAGATGGTCATTTAGAATCACATAATCCATCAGGTTGGCGCATATAAACATTCTCGTGAATGAAACCATTTAGAAAGGCATTATTAACATCGAGTTGTTGAATTGGCTAGTCAAAGGTAACAACAATGGTAAGAATAATTCGAATTGTAGTTGGTTTAATAATAGGGCTGAAGGTCTCACCATAGTCAAGGCTAGCTAACTGTTGAAAACCCTTCACCATTAGGTGTGCGTTCGCCTTCAAAACAAAACCATCGGCCTTGAACTTGGTCTTGAAGACCCATTTGCAATCTACAATCTTTTCTTTGCCTGTGAACGAAACAAGGACCCATGTGTGATTTTTCTGTAAAGCAGCGAATTCATCCTCCATGGCTTTTCTCTAGTAAGAGGAAGCAAGAGCTTCTTTGACAGAGCAATGTTCTGGGTGCGATGAGAAAGATGGTGATGGTTTGCATTTGAGGGAGTCAACAAAAGGATGTTTAGGCTGAGTGATGCCAACCTTAGCTCATGTAATCATGGGATGGAAGTTGATGAGTTTGGGCTGGTCAATGTTTGGGTTCGTGGGAGAGGGAGAGGACAAGTCATTAGGTGGGCTTTGGGTGGTGATGTGTTTGGGGATTGTGGCTTGAGTGTACGATGAAGGGGATCTAATAGGGTTGGCAGATGAAGTGGTAGGGTCCAAGGTGTTTGTGGGTTGGCCATCGAAGTGGGCCAACTGAGGCCTAGTTATTGTGGGAATAGGCAATGACAAGGGAATTATACATTCACTTTCAGTTAGGCCTGATCGCTTGTTAAAAAAACCAGAGGATCTTGGAAAGGTTGAGGGATAAAAAATGATATGTTGTGATATGTGACCAGTTGGCTAAGACATTTTGAACCTTTTTGTTGAGATGCTGGGCCTAGGTAAATGCATTTCTAACTATGGAATTGCAATTTATGATTATTATAAGGTTTTAAGAATGGGTAGCAGGCACACCCAAAAGGTTGTTGGGCCTGGTAATCTAGATTTGTTTTATAAAGTTGGGCCAGAGGAGTGCATCCATGGAGAATTGGAGTAGGGAATCTATTAATTAAATACATAGTAGCTTGAAAGGCATATGTTCAGTATGACATAGGCAAATGAGGTTAGGCAAGAAGTGTTAGGTCTATTTCAACTACGTGTCTGTGTTTTCTCTCAACTCTGCCATTTTGAGCAGGGGTGTACGTACACGTATATCTCATGTCAATTCCTGCTCCTTATGTAATGGGTATCAAGGATTTATATTCTGAGCCATTGTCGCACTGTAAGGCCTTAATTTTGGCATTGAGCTTATTCTCAACACATGCTTTGAAATGAATAAAAGCATTGATAGCATTGCCTTTGTGTTTTAATGGATAGAACCAAGTGTATTTGCTATAGTCATCAATAAAATGGATGTAAAACTGATAACCATTTATAGATTGAACAGGAGAAGGTCCACAAAGATCAGAGTGTATCAGTTGCAGAGGAGAAGAAGCATGAGAAACTGAGGGAGAAAATGGTAATGGCTTAAATTTTCCATATTGACAGGTAGCACAGATAATATTTGTATCAAACTGGATTTTCACATTACAATATTTCAAAACTTGCTTTAGAACTCTATCACAAGGATGTCCTAATTTAAGGTGCCATTTGAGAAATTCATTCTCTTCTTTGGTTGATAGCATCAACATGAGCTTAAGGTTGAGAGGTGAGGTCATGCATGGGATACATTCCTTGATTTTCCATTCCCTATACTACTGGTCGCCTTGTCTTCTTATCCTTCACAATACCCATATGATTAGTAAAGTGAACATCTACTTGATTATCTTTGACAAGCCTGTTAACACTCAACAAATTCTTAGTAGTAGATGGAACAAGTAAGATATCTTTAAGCTGAAGTTTAGAGATAGGAGCAGATAAGGAAGCTATTCCAACCTCAAGAACATGAGTTCACTCACCAATGCAAGTAGATAAGTGAGTCTTACCTAATGGAGTATAATTATCCAGCTGAGACAGATATGAGGTAACATGATAGTTGGCACCATTGTCCATGTACCAAGAAGGGTCTGAGACGGTATGTGGGCTAGCATACATGGCCTGAGGAGAGAAAAACTCATGACCACCAGATTGAGACCCATAAGAACCAGTTGCACAGTGAGGACTAGTTGGAGGTTGGAAGCTTTGATCAAAGTGGTGAAAGCAATCACAAACCATGCGACCAAACCTTTCGCACAGGTGACAGAAAGGTCGATTACCATTTGTGTTAGTTCCTCGACGACCACCATGAGAGAATCCTCAGTGACCATGGAGTGAGCTACAAGAGCTCTGCCAAGCAGGGGAGTTGCAACTAGGGCTGAGCAAGTGGCCCGTAACTTGGTGAGCCCGCTCGAGCCCGCCCAAAAAATTTACTCGTTTGGGCCCGCCCAAGAAGAGCCCATCACAGGCGGGTTCTTAACGGGCGGGCTACGGGCACACCCTCAGGCTGCCCGTGCCCACCGGTTCAAATTTTCTTTTTTTATATTTATAATTTTTTATTATAATATACATTTATTTCTTTTGCTTATCATCATAGAAGTTTCCTTTGGTTTAGTGGTAAAGGAACATGTCCTCTGTTTCTCTGGTTCGATTCCCCATCCCTTGAAAATGAACATAAAATTTTTAATCAATTTTGACATAAAGGGTGAATTCAATAGTCAATCCTAAATAGTAAATGTCAGGTTACCTTCTTTGTCTCTTTCTGATTTTCCCCAGTAATCCTTCCATCTCTCTTCTCCCACGTTTGACAATCTCTCTCATTTGCCTCTTCATTTTTCTCTTTCTTCTCCCACAATTTGCTCTCTTCTTTATCTTCTCCCTTTTCGATCTCTCTCTCCTCTACCACATTAATGTACTGTATATCTCGCCAGTCGCCACTGCTTTCAACTTCTCCTTCATCGTCGTTGTCGCTTTCTCCCTTCTTCTTCTTCTTCTTGTATATCAGATCTGATTGATTTTCTTTATTTTTTTTTTCTCAGATCTATTTGATTCTTCAGCTCTCCATCTTCGATTGCATTGCAGCTAGTTGATGCTATGATTTTTTTTTTTTAATTTGATGTCCATGAACTCTGCTCCGATTTGCTACTTCCCCAACTTCATCACTCTCATTCCCATCTTTTCCAGTTTCCTGTCTGCTGTTTCATTTTTTATATTTTTTTTAATCTAGTTTCCGTCTTTCCCTTCAACTTCAACGGGGAAAGATTTTTTTTTTGCAAAAAAAGTAAACGGGCTAACCCCGTAACCCACCCGAACCTGGCCGGGTTTTACATAACCCGTTTATTTCGGGCCTAAACAGGTTTATACCGGGTTACGGGCTAACCTGAACCCGCTAAATATTAAACGGACGGGCCACGGGTTGGCCATCGGGCCAGCTCGTCCCGCCCGTTGCTCAGCCCTAGTTGCAACCAGCAGTAGAAGCCATTGAGAGTACGGATTGAGATATCACGGTGTGCTAGATTAGCAGAGGGCTGGATTGAGAGATTTGAAAACTAATTCAACTATTCGAGTTGACCTTCAAAAGCCAGAAGAGCTGTCTGAGGGCCAATCCAGGTGAGATTTGGTTGATATGCAAGTTTCACAACTACAACGTTGTATTTCGCATATAAGCCATTAAGAGTATGAAGAATCAAATCTTTAGTAGGGATAGGGGCCTCGGCTAGAGTAAGCTGGTTAGCTTTCATTTTGAAGAGATATTCCTCCATATGGAGTCCATTTTTGCGATTTCCATGGAGTTCCGACTTGAACACCATAATGTGAGATTTCAGAGATGGACATGTAAGTTCACTAGCATCAACCCAAAGATCATGAGCTGTCCGACAATGAAGAAGTTGAGCCCCAACCTCTTGAGACATAATGTTTCAAGCCAGCCAGCAAGTAATCGATCAACAGTGTATCATTCTTCATACTTAGGATTCGGTGATGTCTTTCCACCCTTAGTGACAGTCTGAGATGGAGCATATGTGTTGCTGCGAATATGAGTAGTGAGCTTGTTACCCTCAATGAGAGGAAGAACCACAGATTCCCATACAAGGTAGTTGCTTTTATCCAACTTGATAGAAGTTGTTTGGCTTGAGGAGTTGAAGAGAGTATATGTTTTGGACGCAGTTGTAGGAGAGGATATTGTGGATGAGGTCAATACGACAGGGGGCTCTGATACCAAGAAGGAAAAATGAAGAAAGTGTTCTCTGAATGATTAGGTTACCTAATGAGTAGCTAGTATTGCATTATATAATGAATAAGGGTTACTCTGAACAATACACATGTATATATGATACAAGCCCAACACATTGTAAGAGGGCCCTGAATATAAATGGGCTCGAGTGTATAAGAATGCTATAGACTAATGTTTTAGGCCTATGTTCCAACAATGGACAGGGTCTAAAATTTTGTGGGTTTTATTTTGTGTGTGTGTATGTGTGTGTTTTTTATATATATTTTTGTTATTAGTGTAATTTAATTTTTTGTCTACCATTTCTATTTTCCACAAGCCTTTATGTTCAAATTGTTTAATCTCACAATTCTGCATTATTTTTCATGGAAGTCTTCCTTCGTTTGGATTTTTTTTTTGAGTTGTCCATTATTTCTAGAGTTTTGAATTGAACAACAGTTTTTTGAAAATATTTTTATTTCTTGAGTAAGAAATTTATATGGATTTTTTTCATTTATATTTGTTACAAAAATATTGCATATTATAACAAAAAAAAAGTAAACTAAACTTGAAAAAGATTATATGACATGCATGATCAAATTCTTAAGTCCTTCCTCTACAGTTTGAAAATATGCTAGGGAATGTTTATGGAACTTGTACCTGTGCTCAATAGGAACCCACTCATTACACCCTATGGGATCGATGTAATGCGATTGTCTTCTCTTGGCTAATCAATTCCTTAGACAAGTGAATCGCTCCTAGGATTGTCCTCTCCACCAACACTTGTTCTATTTGATTGGACTTGAAGGAGTATTATCATAAGCTGGATGGAACAAGGATTTTCTCTCTTCATTAGTCGATCGCTACACTTACGTAGGGAGCTATGAGTGTTTCTGAGTATTTCACCAAGCTTAAAGATCTCTGGGATGTGTATGACTCATTGTTGCCCTTTCCTACCTGTAGCTATTCTTCAACGTAGGAGTATAACAATAGGATATAACATCAACACCTTCTCCAATTTCTTGTGGGCCTTAATGAGGGACATCACTATGCACAAGCACAGATCCTTCTTCAGAGCTCTCTTCCTATAGTCAATCAAGCTTACTCCATTATGTCCTAAGATGAATCACAATGGCTTCTTTCTTCTTCTTCCCAATCTGCTCCCATTGAATGAGTCACCATGGCTGCCAGAGGAGGTCGCATTGGATGAGGCCGTGGTCATGGTCAATCTTAGGATGAGTGCACAAATTGTCATCATAAGGGGCATAAGCGTGAGCAATGCTATCATCTTATTGGGTTTCTACCTTGAGGAAGAGGAAAACAACAACCAGGATCTACTAAGAATAATCTGTTCGTGCTCCCCATTTAACAATCATCTAGTCTTTTTCAACCTTCTACATCAGATCCCTCAATGCCATTCACTAAGGAGCAGTATGAACAGATCCTGAAGCTCATTAAGAAGGACACCCTTGATGCTACTGTTGGAACAGTGGATTTCATGGAAGAGACCACCTCAGGTGCAATTAATACTCTCCCTCATTTTATTATTAAATCATATTGGATTTTGGACTCCTATGCGACTTGCCATCTTGTTAGTAATTTGACTTTATTAGAAATTATACAATCATATGTAGGCCCACTCAGAAAGATTAAAATGCCTAACGGTATGCACATGACTGTGACACACATTGGTCTTGTTAGATTACTGGACCATATATTGCTTACTGATGTTTATTATGTGCTCGGATGCTACTTTAATCTAGTTTCTGTATCTAAGATGAGTAAGGATAATGATTGTATAGTGTCATTCCATCCTAAGATCTGTATTATGCAAGAGATCTCCAATGGGAATGCAAGAATGATTGGTAAAGAATTTAATGGCTTGTACTTAGTTGATAAAATCAAAGACTTGGATGCTGTGATGAAAATTGACTTTCCTGACACTTCACACCAGAAACAAGACCTTTGGCACAAGCACTTAGGACATACTCCAATAGAGACCCTTAGACACTTGGATACTATTGAGATTGATGTTCTTGTGATGCATAAATCTATTTGTGAAATATGTCTTCATTCTAAACAGACAAAGTCACCGTTTCCTTCTAGTAATAGTAGAACTCATCATTATTTTGAACTCATTCATGTTTATATATGGGGTCCATATAGAGAACCCACTTATAAAAGGTCATAGATATTTTTTGACAATGGTGGATAATTTTTCTCATTGTGTATGGACTTTATTGCTTGTTAATAAAAGTGATGTATCCTTCCATCTTAAGAACTTTTTTGCATTTGTGTCCACCCAATTTTCTATTTTAATCAAACACCTCAGGAGTGACAATGGTTTGGAATTTGTAAATAGAGATTTACAAATCTGGTTGAGTAAGAAGGGTATCCTACATGAAACCTCTTGCCCCTACACTCCACGGTAAAATGAGTTGTGGAGTGCAACATATATATCTTCTTGAGGTTGCTTGCAGCCTTTTGTTCCAATTTGGTTTGCCTCTTCATTTTTGGGGGGATGCCATTAAAACTGTTGCATATTTGATTAATCGCACTCCATCTGTTCTTTTACATAACAAAACTCCTTATGAACTTTTATCTTCTCATCAACCTGATTTGTCTTTGTTAGGAGTTTTTGGATGCTTGCTTTTGATTCTAATATGTATATTCGTGATAAGTTTTTCCCACGGTATGAGTCGTGTATTTTCCTTGGATACCCACCTAATCAAAAAGGTTACTTGCTTTATCATCTTTCCAGCAAAGCCATTTTTACTTCTTGCCATGTCATTTTCCTTGAAACCAAGTTTCCTTTTCTTGATGCTTCGAGTATCAATCAAGGGGGAGAATGCACTACTATAATTGATCCCTTTAGGCATGAAACAAAAACTCACAACCCCATTTATATCAAACAATATGATACAATGGAATCAAACTCAAATAATCATAATGACAGTCAACTAGAAGTGTTGGGTGATCAACACATAACTAATGACCCTAGTGATGATAATCATAATCAAGGCAACCTACATGTCAAACCATCTATACCTAGGCCTATACTTGAGAAAGAAAGTCCAGTATGGATGAAGGATTATGCATGTATGAACTTTAATGATTACAGATCTGTTGTTGGATATGTTGCTGCCACAAATATTTGTAGCACCTCATCGAAAGATAAATAGAAGGTAAAATATCCAATTCAGTCGTATATGCCATATGATAATATTTCACTTGATTATAAGTGTGTGCTATCTAGTATAGATACAATGATAGAATATTGCAACTTTGAGGAGGCAATGAAAGATCCTAGAGGGGTTGACACCATGAAGGTTGAGATTAAAGCTTTGGAGGAGAATGGAAAATTGAAACTTGTAGATCTACCAAGAGGAAAGACACCCATAGGGTGTAGGTGGCTTTACAAGGTAAAATATGATGCTGGAGGTAACATATACAGATTTAAAGCAAGATTAGTAACTAAGGGATATAGTCAACAAGAGGGTATAGATTACTTTGAAACCTTTTCTCCTGCGGTTAAAATGACAACTATAAGGTTGGTGCTTTCCATAACAGCTATGAATGGTTGGAATTTATTTCAAATGGATGTTTATAATGCTTTTCTTCAAGGGGATTGAAATGAAGAAGTGTATATGAAAGTACCACAAGGGTTTGGTAATGCTGAAAACAAAGTTTGTAAGCTTACCTAATTGTTGTATGGACTTAAACAAGCATCTAGGCAATGGAATGCCAATCTTACACAAGCTTTAACAGAAGGATGTTTTAGGCAAAGCAAATATGATTATTCATTGTTCATAAAAGCAAAATGGAACTGAAATGACTCTAGTGTTGGCATATGTAGATGATTTAGTGATAACAAGAAATCAAGAGCAGAAAATTGATGAAGTTAAGAAATACTTGCATAAAAAGTTTAGAATAAAGGATCTAGAACAACTTAGATATTTTCTTGGCATTCAAGTGGTAAGATCAAGTAAAGGGATATTACTCAACCAAAGGAAATACACACTTGATAATATTAATGATATGGTTTTGAGTGCAGCTAGGCCCCTTGAGATACCAATGGAGCCAAATATACGACTTAGAAGGTGTCCTAAGAAGGAGAAGCATGATCCTCTACTCAAGGAACCAACCAAATATAGATGGTTGGTAGGTAGGTTGTCATACTTGGCAGTAACTAGACCTGACATTAGTTTCATTGTGTAGAGTCTACGTCAATTTATAAAGGAGCCTAGAAGATCACATCAAAATGCAGCTAAAAGAGTGGTTTGGTACCTCAAGACAACATCTGGAATGGGAATAATACTACCATCAACAACAAAGGCAAAGCTAGAGGTGTTTTGTGGTAGAAAAGCTGCAATTCACATTGCCAACAACCTGATTTTTCCATGAAAGAATGAAGCACATAGAATAAATTGTCATTTTGTAAGAGAAAAATTGCAACATGGAGTTATCAGTTTGAGTCATGCAAAGAGCAAGGAACAATAAGTAGATATACTTACTAAGGCCTTGGGAAGGATCATCACAATGGAATCCTGAACAAGTAGGGAACTATCAATATTTATAGCCCCCAAGCTTGAGGGGGAGTGTAAAGGATAAATGTATTACTAAATAATATATTTAGTAGTTAGTAAGGTAGTGTTATGAATGGGACTGAGCCTATATAAGGACTCAAAGGCTCTTTGTTACTTTTGTCTTTGCCCACAGAGGCATATAGTATTGTAAGACTTTCAGTTTATTCAATAGAATATAATACCTCTACAATTCTATTTGCTTTAAATTCGAAGCACTTTCAATTAATTAATTATGCAGGTTTTAGAGTATATTATACATATACCTTTATACCGTAACAAGAGAAACAAGAAAGTCTTACCATGAATGAAGTTTTCTCCAATATTGTCATTGCTCAATAAACTGATCCTTATGCTCACCAAGGTGGCAGGGTGATCATGGTAGGTATCAAAGGAGAGCCAAGTAGAGGTAATATCTAGTATTGGGACGGTTTGCCGACAAGGCAGACCAGAATCCTATCCCAAATGAAGTGGAAGAAACGACAAATAAAGGATACTTTATTGAAAATGCTCCATCGGATGACAACCGGAACTTTTTTGCGAAATTATATGCCTAAGTTGTTGAAAACTTATTGGCAAGATTTTATTATGAATCCGACATTTTATGTCGATGAGATGTGATTGTCAAATGACAATAGCCATTGTAGAGAGAACAATGGCTTAAGTATACATTGTTTGAGATACTATGTGAATAAGCATGCTTAAAGAATTGTGGAGTTATCTCAATTGATTTTGTGAGATCAAAATTAACCTTGGGATGAAATAAATATTGAATTAGTTGAGGGGAATGGGACTTAAGCCAACTTGAAATTGACAGCAATGGCAATCCAACCTCTGTGATTGGTGATCCCATGAAGGAGGTTCAATGGGTAAGAATAAGTTATTTGTCAGTTCTGCTATCACTATGAGATTGTGGCGAAATCTCTAAAGCATTCATAATGCACCAGGCACATGCACGATCATCTTAAATCGAAAAAACGTCGTTAATAGCGAAAATGTGGGGGTATAACCTGGCTCTTAATGCCTCTGGTATACACCAGGACTTGTTAGTTCATAGAAGCAGGCTTCACTAGCATCTCTGTGTACCATGTGTTATTAGTCTAGGTTTGGTTCATAGTTCTAAGAACCACTAGATACAATGGTTATACTAATGTGAGTAACTCTGCTAAAGGTACTTCCTTTAACACATATTGGGGATTGTTGTAAATATTGTGTGGTTGTGTCAAAGGAAGAGTCCCATAACATTTGCGATTGTGTAGATCCAAGTGAATATACAATAATGTAATCTTGGATTAGTAAATGGGCTAAGAGGAAGAGTATGTTTAGCCATGATAAAGGGTCACCGAAGACAAATCCGACAATTTTCCCTGCCCCTTTGTGCGCAAGTTAAACATGGACTGGGAATAGAATACTTGTTAGAAATGCCATTATAAAAAATGAAAACGTTTTGGAAATAAAAACAATTTGAAACAGACATTTAATAGACTTTTAACATGTTTTATTATGTTTTAATGTGCTTGTTCATTATGCAAACTTAATATGCATTCAAAGCCAATTACCTCCATGATGTTAAATGATTCTAAATCAATTAAATTGGTGGCTACATGTCTTCAAAATTGCCCAACATCCATGAAGTGCATGGCCTATATAAAGGCATCAAAATGAGAGATAGCACAAGAGCTATATACTCCTCTCCTCCTCCTCCTCTTGCACTCCCTTTTACCTACTGAGTTTTATTATCTTTTGCTAGTTCTGTATCCCTATATCTTTGTAGGAAGAATCCGTTTAATCCTGGGGAATGCCGCAACTTGCTTTGCAGGTAGTCGCAAAATAGCTCTTAAAGACAGCGTCCTTGGATGCGACTCAGATTAACTATTGATTTGCAGGTGGTGCTGCCAACAGGATGAATGCACTAGTGTAGAGGAGCTAGAAGATCAATTGGATTAATTCAGAATTTATATGTTGCCTACAATAGAAAATAGGTTTTTATATAATCACTTTTATGATGACTCAAGCAAGCATGGAACTTTTTAAAAACTCAAGTTACTTACTCAATGACTCGAACAAGCCTGTAGGTTATCTCATGTAGCCATCATGACTCAAACAATGACACTTCAAAATAGCAAATAAGCTATGACTTGGGCAATCACTTGAGTGAGGACTCAAGCAAAAATTCAAATACAGTCATGATTCGAGCAAACTTTTACTGTCTCAAGCAAAGAAACTTAAAATAAGGTCATCACTCAAATATGCACTATAGCAAGCTTCTGTAACAAAACAGTTTAAGCCTTGGCTCGAGCAAGCCTTTCATGACTCGAGCTAAAAATCATTTTCACTCGCATACTGACTCTAGCAAACTTTGAGGGCACTAATATAAAAACTTAATTCTAAGATTTCTCGAACAACACAATACCCATCAAAATTTTTCAACTTATCCGAACAAACTTAAAAGTTCATTTATAAAACTTTTATCACTTGAACAACTTAAGATTGACTCGAATAAACCTTATTTTCAAAACTTTTTTCTGAATCAAAAACCTTTCACAGTATTGGTTTAAAAACTTCATCACTCGAGCACACCAATATGACTCAAGCAATCATATATAAAAAATCTTGGTTGTTCGAAAACACAATTATCACTTGACAACACTCTTAAATTAATTCCTGCAAAACCAAATTATTTTTATTATAATCAAAATTTGCATGACATTAACAATATATGGAGAGAGAAAAATAACCAAGAGTAATTTATGTATATAATATCCATAAAGAAGGATAATTAAAGTATTTTTATTGAAAATATTGTGTATGACATGCATTTTGAGAGAATATAAGTATTTCTGAGAGAAAAGGTGTAGGAATTGAGAATATCTCATAAAGGGAAGACACACAACTCAGATTGAAAAGAGATTGTGAAATGAGAGAACGCTGCATGCATAGGGAAGTCACATCATCCTACATGCATAGGTTGGATTACACGAAAGGAAATTACTTGTAATCTTGATGGATTCTTTCGAATTAAGTGTTGTTGGTGGTATAATAAAGTATTCCGATGTAATCTTGATTACAACATATTACATCAAATCATGTAATCCCATTATATAGTTTTGGTTATATAATCCTAATTACAACTTATATGAATTAACCTCTAGACATTTTTAACTTTCATGAATCAACATTTAGATATTTATACCCTTACTTTTTAGTCTTAATAAAGTTAGAAAGATTATTTCACATTTTTTAATTTTTCCTAGATAAAAATTAAATTTTATTTCATGTTTAATACAAAACAAATACTTTATAATTATAATTCCTTTACATTACATTTCATTACATTACCATGAATCCTTAAACCAGGGGCCATTACTGTTTAGGCAGTTTTAGGAGTAGATATTTGATTGATCCATTGATTGATGAGTTGGTTGAATTCAAGATTTTAGTCTGGGTATGAAGCAAATTTTCCATTCTTATTACCTTGGGTCCTCATCTAAGCTTCCAATATGAGCTTGTTTTTAAACAATTTTTTATCTCATTGGACCTAACTCAAAACATAAAGGAAATTCTGGACTTGGTGGAGCAAGCCCTAGACCCCCCAAATTGGGCCTAGACTTGGCCCAAAAATAAATTTCGTCGTATTATCAAATATATCCATTTGTATAAAAAAAAAATATATCCATTTATTTTATTAAAAAGTGAATTAAAAGATTTTTTTTCACACAACCCTTTTTGTTTATGTCGGCACCCTAACATATTTAATCGCACAACTTTGCCCATGACTTATTTAATAAGGTTCAGTTATCACCCCCAAACTTATTTTTTTGACCTGATCACCCCCAAACTTACAGAACTTATGTTATCTGTCCCTTAAAAAAGGTCGTCTCTTGCCATTCCCATAGTCGTCTCTTATTCATTCACCAACATCTAAGCTTACAGTCACCCGCAAGTACAACGAATGACCACAAAAAAAGTTTAGTGTAGAAACCCAGAGAACAATCAGAGGGTTAAAGGCGACCCACCTCATAGTGAAACAAGGCTGGGAATGAGGAGACTGTTGCGAAGGCCCAAAAAAAAAGGGGTTAGGTAGGAATGGGGAGGGAGAGAAGGGATGAAACAAGGGAGTAAGGTTTACAGGGGATTTTACCGTCAGATTGAAGTCTTCGTCAGCTGAAGATGAGAACGTCATTGATGAAGAGCTTCTTCAAGTTTCGTATATAGAAGCAATGTACTGTAATCGATAGGAGTGTGTTCATGGGAGTGAGCTTTTGTGGGAGAGATAACAAACGTTTAAGTTTTGTTAGTTTGACGGTGATGATTACACCATTTTAAATAAATAAGGGATAAAATTGTACTATCAAATATTTTAGGGTTTTAATTGTAGCACTAAAAATACTTGGGGGGGTTACTGGGTCTACCTTAACCCTTTATTAAGTCATTCAAAATGTCATGTAAAATTCCATGTGTTCTCTATTAATCATACATGATAATCTCCATTCATACATGATAATCTCCATAAAAATATTGGCAAATCAATAGCAAGGAGTCGAGGATAAATTGGCCCGTTTGGAAAATTGTTGGGAGAATTACTTTTGATTAGAATGCATTTTATAAAATGACTTTTATCTGAAATGCATTTTAGCAAAATACATTTATGTTTGGATAAACGTTGGATTCAAAATGCATTTATGTTTGGATAAATATTGGAAAAATTACTTTTGGTGAAAAATTACTTAAAAGGGCATGAAGATCATTAATACATATATTATTTTATATATTGTGGTAAAATTAGGGAAAAATAAAATGATAAAAAATGGAATAAAGGAAAATATATTTATATTATATACCATTTAAAAGTAAAATTGACCAATTAATAATAATATTACATAATTAATTGGATCGTAAAGTCTGTACAATTTGATCTTTAATTATGTCACGAACATGATTCATTTGCAGTGAAGACGACGAAAACATGGAGTAAAACCATGGAGAAGATGAATGAATGCTGTATTTTTTTTTAACTGGAGTTTTTAATACTGTCTGATGTATCATTAATGCATTCCAATGGTTAATCAGCTTCTACGACAGCCCACACTTTGAATTCTAGCTTCTGCTCAAAAAGAGCTTTTCCAATAGAAGGCATTCTGAGATGATGCGATTCCTAACATCCATGCGTTGGCAAACGAGCATTATGGCTGAATCAATGCTGCTTTTCCTCTCAAATGTGATACCCAAATAGGCTGACTGACTCAAAGTTGAAAAGGGTTTTGTATAATTAAGCAAATTGTTTTTTGAAGAAGATATATTGATTTCTTTTATTTTATAAAATTTGGACATTTATCTTACTTTTTTTTCAAGACCATTATATATAAACGTGTTTTTCAAACAATTTATATATGGTGTAATTTGTATAATTTGGGTTTCAACATATTATACAACTATACATAATTATCACTTGATTATTTTTAAAAAATAATTATGACAATTATTTTAAAGTTTGATTTAAAATTATAAAATCTTGAACCCTCCCCAATAGAAAACAAAGAAATTGGTGCTGATTCTGCCCATATTGTTTGGTTCTAGCGTATGTACTTAATTTCCTTTCAACTAGGGTAAAGCAAATAAACCTATAACCTCGTCAACCTTACCCCAAGTTGATCAAATTAAAATTAAGCTTAGTTAGGGCAAGAAAGGCATAAACCAAACATGCATCCAATAAATTATTTTGACAAAGCATTCCTTCCTATCCTTTTTACGAACAATAATTATTCAAATATTAATTAAGGATAAATATAGAAAATGTGCATTATATTTTTACACAAAGTAAAATTGTTAAAATCAAACACATGATAAAGAATGTTATTTATAAATAGAATCAAAGAGGGTAGTACATAAGGAAGCAAGCCTCACTAAATAATGGCTATAAACCAGCTAGCATGGTGATGAGCTGTCATATTGAATAAGTGTTGTGATTTATTTAACCATTAAATTTCATAATGTCATCAAATGATGCACGCGGTATTTTAATCATCACTAGCTAAGCAAATGATTTTTTTTTTTTTTTTTTTTGCAGATTGAACCATACATGTTAATGATAATGATGTTTTGGTAAAAGTTGAACAAAATTATTCACTCAAAAAATAATTGAAGAAAATTAAAATAAAAAACAATGAAATTTAATGTACGCGGAATTCAGCCAATGATGGAGCGATGAGTGTGATGCTTGTTTCTCAAAATCTTTTCCAATTTGCATTGGAATAAATTAATTGAGACAAAAGATGTTACTCATTAAGTTGGCCGGTGAAGTAAAATTTCTTTAGCTTTTATGGTCAAAACATGATATTCATTTAATGTAGTAGATCTTTAATTAGAACCCGAATTCCAAAGATTGAGGAAATTAAACCATGTTGACCAGAAAAGGGAAAATCAAACCCTGTCTTGTATCTCAAGAAGTAAGGGGTTTGCTATTTTCAAAAAACAAAAAAATTAAAACATATTTAAAAATATGTTTTCGGTTGTGTTCTGAAAACAAAAAATTTGTTTCGAAAAACAAAAGAATCATAACATTTTTTTTTGTTATATTTTGTTATTCTGTTTGTTCCACGAATCAAGAGGAAGTGACAAAGAACAACGAATTTTCATTAATGAAAATTATGCTAATAAAGCAAACTATTCTTTCACCATTAACTTCACCATTATATAAATGTTTTTCTAAATAATAATTTAAACATATATATATTAATTTTTAATTTGTCTCCAAAACTTTTTCTAAAAATTTACTTCACAGAATCGTTCCTAAAACATAAAAATAAAGAATAGAATCAAAGCCCTAAGTTTTCCTTATTTATGACATAATTCTACTTGATTAATCAATTAATCAATCAACTCTCTCTCTCTCTCTCTCTATATATATATATATATAT
>QFDD01002872.1:0-23011 GCA_006871305.1 Vachellia collinsii | reverse complement strand
AACTCGAGTCTCGGGCGTTGGAAAAGTTTTAGAAATGCAAAACTCTTTACAGAACTCGAGTTGAAGTAAAAGTTCTGGAAGAACTCGAGTTTCGTGTTTTAAAACTCGAGTTTCGAATGTTGGAAGAGTTTTGGAAAAACCGAACTCTCAGAGAAAACTCAAGTTATGTTGGAAGTTTTGACAAAACTCGAGTTTCGTTTTGTAGAACTCGAGTTTCGAGCTTTAAAACTTTGTTGAAACACAAAACTTCCATTCAGAACTCGAGTTACATTAAAAGTTTTGATGGAACTCGAGTTATGGCTAATAGAACTCGAGTTTTGAAGAGAGAGAAACACAACTTCCTTTCAGAACTTGAAGTTTCGATGAAAGTTTTGGTAGAACTCGAGTTATGAGCATCAGAACTCGAGTTTCGAAGAGAGAGAAACGAAACTTCCTTCTCGACTTGAAGTTTTGAGTGAAAGTTATGACAGAACTCGAGTTTTGAGTTAATGCAACTCGAGTTTTGAGCTGAGGCGTAACACTGAACTTCAAAACTTCCTTCCAAACTTGAAGTTATGCTTAGAGTTTTCACAGAACTCGAGTTTGCCAAGCTAGAACTCGAGTTTCGAGAAGCATACCAGTGTTAAACTTAAAACTTCCAATGCAACTCGAGTTTCATATAAAAGTTATGTTTTGAAAAATCTATAACTTGAAGTTTTATGAAGTAAAACTCGAGTTTCGAAGGCTAAACACGCTGGAATTCAAAACTCTCAAGGAAACTCGAGTTACAATGAAAGTTATGTTTTAAAAACTGTCAAAACTTGAAGTTTTGGCTGCTGGAACCCGAGTTTCAGTAAACGCTTCATATCGTGACTTCCTGGAACTTTTGAAAATCGAGTTTCAAGTTCTGTAACTCAAGTTTTATCAAAACTCTTATTAAAACTCGAGTTACAACAAAAGTTTTGAAGATTTTTACTTTGAAAATTTCCAAGAACTCGAGTTATGAGAAAGGAAAACTCGAGTTTAGTTTCCGACAGTTGTGCAACGTTGTTAGAAAGCATTATACAGATTTCAAATTATTGTACTGTTCATGCAGCGTTTATTTAATCTCTTTGCCAGATCAGAAAGGAGCTTCAACGGACAAATTCTAAGCACTGAGTCTAACGGAAACTTGATTGACTCCAACGGCATTTTAATTCTTCGCATCTATAAAAGGCAAAGCTGTGAAGAACGAAGAATAGAGCAGAGAACGCGCACAGAAAACTCATTACACTTCTATTTCTTACTCTGTTTTCATATTCTCATATTTAAGAGCTTCAGTGTTTATCATTCAATTCTCAGAGAGGAGAATATACTTGTTGTTCATTGATATTGTAAGAGATACTCAAGGTTGGAGAATCTTGAGTGAGTTGAGACACGAGCAAAAGTGTCAGTGGGTTAGTTTGAGTTAGGAAGGGGGAGAGTCCTTCTTCGGATTGGTTGTAATCTGCTGAGATTAGTGGATTTGAAAAGCTCAGTGGATTCTGAGGACTGGACGTAGGTCAGAGAGGACCGAACCAGGATAAACCACTTTGTCCATTTTCTTCATACTCTGTTTCACGCTTTTAACGTTGCGAAAATTTTATCTTACCAATTCACCCCCCCTCTTGGTAAAATCCGATCCTAACACATATTTCATACTATTTAAAAGGCATGAAACTATTAATAGGCCCTTTATTTTCATGAGTTGCATTGTCGTATAGTACATTTTCATAACTTTTATACAATTAAAATATTTGGTACATACATTTTGAATCCTTTTAACTAATAAAACAAATTTCATTAATCAATGTTTTTAAGTTCAATAAATTGCTTGCTATAGTCTACGTTTCGTATTTTAAATTAACATTAAATTTACAATAGTTTAAAGATTTAACTAAAAAATGGGGTAGTAATCTCATATTTCATACTATGAAAAAGGTGTGAAACTATTAATAGGCTCTTTATTTTCATGAGTTGCATTGTCGTATAGTACATTTTCATAACTTTTATACAATAAAATAATTGGTACATACATTTTGAATCTTTCTAACTAATAAAATAATTTTCATTAATCAATTTTTTTATGTTTAATACATTGTGTTCTATAGTCTAGGTTTGTATTTTCAATTTACATTAAATTTATAATAGTGTAAAGATTTAACAAAATAATAGGGTAGTAATTTGCAATTTCAAGCTATTAAAAAGATGCGAAACTATTAATAGGCTCTTTATTTTTATGAGTTGCATTGTGGTATAGTCTATATTACTAACTTTTATACAATAAAGTATTTGGTACATACATTTTGAATCTTTTTATCTAAAAAAGTAAGTTTCATTAATTAATTTTTTTAAGTTCAATAAATTGCTTGCTATAGTGTACGTTTTGTATTTTAAATTTACGTTAAATTTACAATAGTGTAATGATTTAACTAAAAAATAGGGTAGTAATTTGGAATTTTAAGCTATTAAAAAGACGTGAAACTATTCATAGGCTCTTTATTTACATGAGTTGCATCGTGATATATATTATTTTCAAAACTTTTATACATTAAAATAATTGGTACATACATATTTAATCTTTTTAACTAATAAAATAACTTACATCAATCAATTTCTTTAAGTTCAATAAATTCCTTGCTATAGTCTATGTTTTGTATTTTCAATTTACGTTAAGCTTACAATTGTGTAAAGATTTAACTAAAAAATTGTGTAGTAATTTGGAATTTCAAGCTAATAAAAAGACGTCAAAACTATTCAGAGGCTCTTTATCCTAATGAGTTGCATTTTCAAGACTTTTATACAATAAAATATTTGGTACATACATTTTCAATCTTTTTAACTAACAAAATAACTTTTATTAATAAATTTTTTTAAGTTCAATGAATTGTTTGCTATTGTCTACGTTTTGTATTTTAAATTCACATTAAATTTACAATAGTGTAATGATTTAACTAAAAAATAGGGTAGAAATTTGGAGTTGCAAGCTATCAAAAAGACGCGAAACTATTCATAGGCTCTTTATTTTCATGAGTTGCATTGTCGTATAGTATATTTTCATAACTTTTATACTATATATTTTTTGGTACATACATTTTGAGTCTTCTTAACTAATAAAATAACTTTCATTAATCAAATTTGTTAAGTTCCATAAATTGCTTGCTATAGTCTACGTTTGGAATTTTAAATTTACATTAAACTTACAATAGTGTAATGATTTAACAAAAAAATTGGGTAGTAATTTGGAATTTCAAGCTATTAAAAAGACGTCAAAATTATTCATAGGCTTTTTATCTTAATAAGTTGCATTGTCATATAGTACATTTTTAAAACTTTTAGACAATAAAATATTTGGTACATACATTTTGAATATTTTTAACTAATAAAATAGCTTTCATTAATCAATTTTTTTAATTTCAATAAATTGCTTGCTATATTCTATATTTTGTATTTTAAATTTACATTAAATTTACAATAGTGTAATGATTTAACTACAATATAGGGTAGTAAATTCGTATTTCATACTATTAAAAAGACGTGAAACTATTCGTAAGCTCTTTATTTTCATGAGTTGCATCATCCTATATATTATTTTCATAACTTTTATACGATAAAATCATTGGTAAATACATTTTGAATCTTTTTAACTAATAAAATAACTTTCATTAATCAATTTTGTTTTGTTCAAGAAATTTCTTGCTATTGTCTACATTTTGTATTTTAAGTTTACATTAAATTTACAATAGTATAATGATTTAACTAAAAAGTAGGGTAGTAATTTGGTATTTCAAGCTATTAAAAAGACGTGAAACTACTCATAGGCTCTTTATTTTCATGAGTTGAATTGTTGTATAGTATTTTTTTAAAACGTTTATACAATAAAATGTTTGGAACATATATTTTTAATCTTTTTAACTATTAAAATAACTTTCATTAATCAATTTTTTTGAAGTTCAACAAATTGTTTACTATGGTCTACTTTTGTATTTTAAATTTACATTAAATTTACAATAGTGTAATGATTTCACTAAAAAATGGGGAAGTAATTTCGTTATTTAAGCTACTAAAAAGACATGAATTTATTCATAGGCTCTTTATTTTCATGAGTTGCATTGTCGTATAGTATATTATCATAACTTTTATACAATAAAATATTTGGTACTTACATTTTGAATCTTTTTAACAAATAAAATAACTTTAAATAATCAATTTCTTTAAGTTCAATAAATTGCTTGCTATAGTCTACGTATTACATTTTAAATTGACGATAAATTTACAATAGTGTGATGATTTAAATAAACACTAGGGAAGTAATTTCGTATTTCAAGCAATTAAAAAGACATGAAACTATTCATAGGCTCTTTATTTTCATGAGTTGCATTGTCGTAAACTATATTTTCATAACTTTTATACTCTATATTTTTTAGTACATACATTTTGAATCTTTTAACTAATAAGATAACTTTCAGTAATCAATTTTGTTCAGTTCAATAAATTGCCTACTATAGTCTACGTTTCAAATTTAAATATACATTAAACTTACAATAGTGTCATGATTTAACAAAAAAATTGGGTAGTAATTTGGAATTTTAAGGTATTAAAATGACGTCGAAACTATCCATAGGCTCTTTATCTTAATGAGTTGCATTGTCGTATAGTATATTGTCAAAACTCTTAGGCAATAAAATATTTGGTACATACATTTTGAATCTTTTTAACTAATAAAATAACTTTCATTAATCAATTTGTTTAATTTCAATAAATTGTTTGCTATAGTCTACGTTTTGAATTTTAAATTTACGTTAAATTTGAAATAGTGTAATGATTTAACTAAAAAATGGGGTAGTAATTTGGAATTTCAAGCTATTAAAAAGACATGAAACTATTCATAGGCTCTTTATTTTCATGAGTTGCATTGTCGTATAATATATTATCATAACTTTTATACAATAAAATATTTTGTACAAAAATTTTGAATCTTTTTAATTAATAAAATAACTTTCATTAATCAATTTTTTTAAGTTCAATAAATTGCTTCCTATAGTATACATTTTGTATTTTAAATTTACATTAAATTTACAATAGTGTAATGATTTAACTAAAAAATAGGGTAGTAATTTGGAATTTCAAGGTATTAAAAAGATGTGAAATTATTGATAGGCTCTTCATTTTCATGAGTTGCATTGTCGTATACTATATTATCATATCTTTTATATAATAAAATATTTGGTACATACATTTTAAATATTTTTAAGTAATAAAATAACTTTCATTAATCATTTTTTTAAGTTTAATAAATTGCTCGTATAGTATACGTTTTGTATTTTAAATTTACATTAAATTTACAATAGTGTAATCATTTAACAAAAAAATAAGGTAGTAATTTCCGATTTCATACTATTAAAAACACGTCAAACTATTAATTGGCTCTTTATTTTCATGAGTTGCATCGTCGTATATATTGTTTTCATAACGTTTAAATTATAAAATATTTGGTACATACATTTTGAATCTTTTTAACTAATAAAATAACTTTCATTAATCAATTTTGTTTAGTTCAATAAATTGCATGCTATCGTCTACGTTTTTTATTTTATGTTTACATTAAATTTACAACAGTGTAATGATTTAACTTAAGAGTAGGGTAGTAATTTGGAATTTCAAACTATTAAAAGGATGTGAAACTATTCATAGGCTCTTTATTTTCAAGAGTTGAATTGTTTTACAGTATATTTTTAAAACTTTTATACAATAAAATAATTGGTACATACATTTTTAATCTTTTTAACTAATAAAATAACTTTCATTAGTCACTTTTTTAAGTTCAATAAATTGCTTCCTATAGTCTACGTTTTGTATTTTAAATTTACAATACCGTAATGATTTAACTAATAAATAAGGTAGTAATTTGGAAGTTCAAGCCATCAAAAAGACGCGAAACTATTCATGGGCTCTTTTTTTCATGAGTTGCATTGTCCTATAGTATATTATCATAAATTTTATACAATAAAAAATTTGGTATATACAATTTGAATCTTTTTAACAAATAAAATAACTTTCAATAATCAATTTCTTTAAGTTCAATAAATGGCTCACTATAGTCTACGTAATGTATTTTAAATAGACAATAAATTTAGAATAGTGTGCTGATTTAAATAAATTTCGTATTTTAAGTAATTAAAAAGACGTGAAGCTATTCATAGGCTCTTTATTTTAATGAGTTGCATTGTCGGATAGTATATTTTCATAACTTTTATACTCTATATTTTTGGAACATACATTTTGAAACTTGTTAACTAATAAAATAACTTTCATCAATCAATTTTTTTAAGTTCAATAAATTGCTTACTATATTAAATTTGCAATAGTGTAATGATTTAACAAAAAAATAGGGTCGTAAATTCTGATTTCATACTATTAAAAAGACGTCAAACTATTAATAGGCTCTTTATTTTCATGAGTTGCATCGTCATATATATTATTTTCATATCTTTTACACAATAAATATTTGGTACATACATTTTGAATCTTTTTAACTAATAAAATAACTTTCATTAATCAATTTTATTTAGTTCAATAAAATGCTTGCTATCGTCTACGTTTTGTATTTTAAGTTTAAATTAAATTTACAATAGTGTGTTGATTTAACTAAACAGTAGGGTAGTAATTTTGAATTTCAAGTTATGAAAAAGACGTGAAACTATTTATAGGCTCTTCATTTTCATGAGTTGAATTGTTGTATATTATATTTTTAAAACTTTTATACAATAAAATAAGTGGTACACACATTTTTAATCTTTTTAACTAATAAAATAACTTTCATCAATCAATTTCTTTAAGCTCAATAAATTGCGTGCTAGAGTTGACGTTTTGTATTTTAAATTTACATTAAATTTACAATAGTGTATTGATTTAACTAAAAAATAGGGTAGTAATTTGGAATTTCAAGCTATTAAAAAGACGTGAAACTATTGATAGGCTCTTTATTTTCATGAGTTGCATTGTCGTATAGTATATTATCATAACTTTTATACAATAAAATAACTGGTGCATACATTTTGAATCTTTTTAACTAATAAAAGAACTTTAATTAATTCATTTTTTTAAGTTCAATAAATTGCTTCCTATAGTATACATTTTGTTTTTTAAATTTACATTAAATTTACAATAATGTAATGATTTAACTAAAAAATAGTGTAGTAAATTCTGATTTCATACTATTAAAAAGACGTGAAACTATTAATAGGCTCTTTTTTTTCATGAGTTGCGTTGTCCTATATTTTATTTTCATAACTTTTGTACAATTAAATATTTGGTACATACATTTTGAATTTTTTTAACTAATAAAATAACTTTTATTAATCAATTTTGTTTAGTTCAATAAATTGCTTGCTATAGTCTACATTTTGTATTTTAAGTTTACATTAAATTTACAATAGTGTAATGATTTAACTAAAAAAATAGGGTAGTAATTTCTAATTTCAAGCTATTAAAAAGACGTGAAACTATTCATAGGCTCTTTATTTTCATGAGTTGAATTGTTGTATAGTATATTTTTAAAACTTTTATACAATAAAATAATTGGTACATACATTTTTAATCTTTCTAACTAATAAAATACCTTTAATCAATCAATTTCTTTAAGTTCAATAAATTTCTTCCTATAGTCTACGTTTTGTAATTTAAATTTACATTAAATTTACAATAGTGTAATGATTGAACTAAAAAATAGGGTAGTAATTTGGAATTTCAAGCTATTAAAAAAACGTGAAACTATTCATAGGCTCTTTATTTTCATGAGTTGCATTATCGTATAGTACATTTTCATAACTTTTATACAATAAAATATTTGGTACATACATTTTGAATCTTTTTAACTATGAAAAAAAAATTTCATTAATCAATTTTGTTAAGTTCAATATATTACTTGCGATAGTCTACATTTTGTATTTTTAATTAACATTAAATTTACAATAGTGTAATGATTTAACTAAAAAAAAGGGTAGTAATTTTGATGTTCAAGATATTAAAAAACTTGAAACTATTCATAGGCTATTTATTTTCATGCGGTACATCGTCGTATATATTATTTTCATAACTTTCATCCAATAAAATAATTGGTGCGTACATTTTTAATCTTTTTAACTAATAAAATAACTTTAATCAATCAATTTCTTTAAGTTTAAAAAATTGCTTGCTATAGTCTACGTTTTGTATTTTAAATTTACGTTAAATTTGAAATAGTGTAATGATTTAACTGAAAAATAGGTTAGTAATTTGGAATTTCAAGCTATTAAAAAGACATAAAACTATTCATAGGCTCTTTATTTTCATGAGCTACATTGTCGTCTAGTAAATTTTCATAACTTTTATAGAATAAATTATTTGGTACATACATTTTGAATCTTTTTAACTAATAAAATAAACTTTCATTAATCAATTTCTTTAAGTTCAATAAATTGCTTGCTATAGTCTACGTTTTGTATTTTAAATTGGTAATAAATTTACAATAGTGTGATGATTTAAATAAAAATTAGGGATGTAATTTCTTATTTCAAGCAATTAAAAAGACGTGAAACTATTCATACGCTCTTTATTTTCATGAGTTGCATTGTCGTATAGTATATTTTCATAACTTTTATACTATTTATTATTTGGTACATACATTTTGAATCTTTTTAACTAATAAAATAACTTTCATCAATCAATTTTGTTAAGTTCAATAAATTGTTTGCTATAGGCTACATTTCAAATTTTAAATTTACATTAAACTTACAAAAGTCTAATGATTTAACTAAAAAATTGGGTAGTAATTTGGAATTTCAAAGTATTAAAAAGACGTCAAAACTATTCATAGGCTTTTTATCTTAATGAGTTGCATTGTCATATAGTACTTTTTCAAAACTTTTAGACAATAAAATATTTGGTACATACATTTTGAATCTTTTTATCTAATAAAATAACTTTCATTAATCAATTTTTTTAATTTCAATAAATTGCTTGCTATAATCTATGTTTTGTATTTTAAATTGACATTAAATTTACAATAGTGTAATGATTTAACCACAAAATAGGGTAGTAATTTGGAATTTCAAGCTATCAAAAAGACGCGAAACTATTCATAGGCTCTTTTTTTTCATGAGTTACATTGTCGTATAGTATATTATCATAACTTTTATACAATAAAAAATTTGGTACATACATTTTGAATCTTTTTAACAAATAAAATAACTTTAAATAATCAATTTCTTTAAGTTCAATAAATTGCTTGCTATAGTCTACGTAATGCATTTTAAATTGACAATAAATTTACAATAGTGTGATGATTTAAATAAACACTAGGGAAGTAATTTGGAATTTCAAGCTATTAAAAAGACGTGAAACTATTCATATGCTCTTTATTTTCATGAGTTGCATCGTCGTATATATTATTTTCATAACTTTTATACATTAAAATAATTAGTGCGTACATTTTTAATCTTTTTAACTAATAAAATAATTTAATCAATCAATTTCTTTAAGTTCAATAAATTGCTTGCTATAGTCTACATTTTGTATTTTAAATTTACATTAAATTTACATTATTGTAATGATTTAAATAAAAAATAGGTTAGTAATTTGGAATTTCAAGCTATTGAAAATACGTGAAACTATTCATAGGCTCTTTATTTTCGTGAGTTGCATTGTCGTATAGTATATTATCATAACTTTTATACAATAAAATATTTGGTACATACATTTTGAATCTTTTTAAGTAATAAAATAACTTTCATGAATCAATTTTTTTAAGTTCAATAAATTGCTTCCTATAGTATACGTTTTGTATTTTAAATTTACATTTGTTAGGATAGGATTTGACAAAGAGGGGTGGAATTTGTGTAAATAAATTTTTCGCAAACTTTGAAAATAAAACAGAGAGAGAATAATAATGAACATAGAGATTTATCCTGGTTCTGTCCACTTGACCTACGTCCAGTCCTCTATATCCTCTAACTTTTTCAAATCTACTAATCAATGAATATTACAACAACAATGAGGGAAGACTCTCCCCTTCCAAACTCAATTCAACCCACTGACACTTTTGCTCGTGTCTCTTACACTCAAGATTCTCTAATCTTGGGTAACTCTTACAGAATCAATGTTTGAATAAGAATATTCTCCATTTTGAGAATTAACTGATGAACGCTGAAGTATTTATGATCGTGAGAATGAAAACAGAGGAGGCAGATGAAGAACAATAAATGAATATCTCAATAGTTGTGTTCTCTACTTTCAGGACATGAATGCTTCTCCTTTTATGGTTGGGAAGTAATAAATATCCTTTAGAAACATTCAGGTTTCCGTTACTCTCATCTTCGTCGTTCAACTTCTCGCATTAAATGCTTCTGACACGAAGTATGGTTGTCTCTGTGATTATGTCCGTTGAATCCTTTTCCGGTGAGGCAATCAGATGTCCCATACTCTGTTAATCATTAAAATAAATGAGCATTTATGAGAGCAGATGAGATTCAAATAAATGAAGCATAAAGAAGGAAAGATTTAAGAATAAGGAAAAGCTCTAACACTCTGAATCAGTGTCTGTAAAAAGAGCACATGAGTGACAAACAACAAAACTTGAGTATCAGAGCTTTTCTCATTACTCGAGTGATTATAAAGAAACTCGAGTGTTTGTAAGTTAATTTTAGAAAATACTTTCAATGCTCATCGAGTTCTAACAAAAGTTTTTTCAATACTTGACTTATAGATAATAAAACTCGAGTTTACTTAAGTTTCTGTAAACTAAAACTTTGTGAGTTCTTCGATACAATTAACAGACTCTTTATTTTCATGAGTTACATCATCATATATATTATTTTCATAAATTTTATACAATAAAATATTTGATACATACATTTTGAATATTTTCAACTAATAAAATAAATTTCATTAATCAATTTTGCTAAGTTCAATAAATTGCTTGGTATAGTCTACATTTTGTATTTTAAGTTTACATTAAATTTACATTAGTATCATGATTTAACTAAAAAATAGGGTACCAATTTGCAATTTCAAGCTATTAAAAAGATGTGAAACTATTCATCTGCTCTTTATTTTCATGAGTTGAGTTGTGGTATAGTATATTTTAAAAACTTTTATACAATAAAATAATTGGTACATAAAATTTTAATCTTTTTAACTAATAAAATAACTTTCATTAATCAATTTTCTTAACTTCAATAAATTGCTCGGTATAGTCTATATTTTGTATTTTAAATTGACATTGAATATACAATAGTGTAATGATTTAACTAAAAAATAAGGTAGTAATCTTGTATTTCATACTACTGGAAAGACATAAAACTATTAATAGGCTCTTTATTTTCTTGAGTTGCATTGTTGTATAGTATATTATCATAACTTTTATACAATAAAATAACTGGTGCATACATTTTGAATCTTTTTAACTAATAAAATAACTTTCATTAATCAATTTTCTTAAGTTCAATAAATTGCTTGCTATAGGCTAAGTTTCGTATTTTAAATTAACATTAAATTTACAATAGTGTGATGATTTAACTAAAAACTGGGGAAGTAATTTCAATTTTCTAGTAATTAAAAAGATGTGAAACTATTCATACGCTCTTTATTTTCAAGAGTTGCATTGTCGTATAGTATATTTTCATAACTTTTATACTATATATTATTTGGTACATACATTTGGAATCTTTTTAACCAATAAATTAACTTTCATTAATCAATTTTTTTAAGTTCAATAAATTGCTTGCTGTAGTCTGTTAGGATCGGATTTGAACAAGAGGGGGGTGATTTGGTCTAATAAAAATTTTCGCAAACTTTGAACGTAAAACAGAGTATGAAAGAAAGTGACACAGAAATTTATCCTAGTTTGGTCCTCCAGACCTACGTCCAACCCTTAGAACTCTCTGAGCTTTTCAAATCCATTAATCACAAAAGATTACAATCAAACAGAAGAGGAACTATCCCCCTTCCTAACTCAAACTAACCCTCAGACACTTTTGCTCGTGTCTCAACTAACTCAAGATTCTCCAACCTTAAGTAACTCTCACAAACTCAATAAATGAACAATAACTGAATCAGTATATTCTCCTTTATGAGAATTTAATGATAATCACTGAAGCTCTTGAATGAGAGTATGAAAACAGAGGAGGTAGCTGAAGCGTAATTAATTTTCTTTCTCGTATATGCGTTCTTTGTCCTCGGTGACTTGAATGCTTTGCCTTTTCTAGGTGAGGAGAATTAAATGTATGTTAGAGACATTTATGTTTCCGTTAGACTCATCATCATCGTTCACCTTCCCGCATTGAATGCTTTTGAGTGCTTCTGACAGTAGGTAGGATGAAATTATGAGATTTTGTCCGTTGAATCTCTTTTTGTTTAGGCAACCAAAACTTCATTCCTTGCTAATAAGTAAAGCAGATAAGCATTTATGATGGTAGGTATGATTCAAATAAGCATTGCATGAAAAGGGAAAGATTTTGGGATCAGTATAAAGTGCCTGACACGCTGCGTAAATGTCAGAAAGCGAAACTCAAGTTTTGCTTCTTCATAACTGGAGTTATTGATGAATTTTCAAAGTAGAAATCTCATAACTTCTGATGAAACTCGAGTTTTAATAATATTTTTGATAAAACTTGAGTTATAGAACTTAAAACTTGGGTTTTCAAAGGTTTCAGTAAGTTGAAATATTTTATCCTCTTCGAGACTCGAGTTCCATTAGCCAAAACTTCAAGTTTTGACAATTTTCAAAACATAACTTTCATTGCAACTCGAGTTTCCTTGAGAGTTTTGCGTTACAACATGTTTTCTCTTTGAGACTTGAGTTTTGTCTCATGAAACTTCAAGTTATAGGTATTTCAAAACAAAACTTTTATGTATAACTTGAGTTTAATTGGAAGTTTCAGGTTTAAAAGGATTTTCTTCTCGAAACTCGAGTTTCAATATTCAGAACTCGAGTTATATGAAAACTCTTAATGAAACTTCAAGTTTGGAAAGAAGTTTTGAAGTTCAAAAATTTTCCACAGCTCGAAACTTGAGTTATGTCTTCCCAAAACTCGAGTTATACCATAACTTTTGCTTAAACTTCAAGTTGAGAAGGAAATTTCATTTCTCTCTCTTCGAAACTCGAGTTTTGATACTTACAACTCGAGTTCCATCAAAACTTCTATTGAAACTTCAAGTTTTGAAAGGAAGTTTCATTTTTCAAAAATGCTTCATAGCCTGAAACTCGAGTTCTATAAAATGAAACTCGAGTTTTGCCAAAACTTCCAACATAACTTGAGTTTCTATTGAGAGTTCTGATTTTCTGAAACACTTCCAACATTCGAAACTCGAGTTCTAAAACACAAAACTCGAGTTTTGAGATAACTTCTTTTCAAAACTTGAGTTTTACAGAGAGTTTTGCATTTCTAATCCTTTTGCAAAACCCGAGACTCGAGTTTTAACTTCCAGAACTCGAGTTTTGACAGAACTCGAATCAAAACTTGAGTTCTCTTTAAAGTTTGAGATTTTTAAAACATTTTTAAACATTGTAACTCGAGTTCTAAAGCACATAACTTGAGTTCTCTCAAAGATTTCATTAAAAACCTGAAGTTTACTTAACTTTTCTGAAAAACAAACAATTTAATCATAATTTCAAAAACATATTTGTCATCATCAAAACATTATCTCAACATTCTCCCCCTTTTTGATGATGACAAAACCAATTAACACAGATAAGAGCAGATTAAACAATTCAGAAGCAATAATTAGTCAACAGTAAAAAAACTTCATATATTAACCAGAAAATCTAAACAAGAGTTCAAACGAATAAAATCAAAACATATACAGTAGTCACAGTCACACCACTTCTCCCCCTTTTTGTCATCAATCAAAGAGGGTGAGAAGGAGAGTCAGGGTGCTCAGGAGAAAGAGAAGAGTCAGAAATGTTAAAGATAGTGGTGAGACGAGCAAGAGACAAAGGAGGCTCAGAGGAGGTAGGCTCAGATGCTACTGATGGCTGCTCAGGCTCAGATGAGGGATGGTACTCAAGTAAGAGCAAGGGAGTAGAATCTGGAGCAGGTGCAGGAGCAGGAGGAGAAGGGACAGGAGAAGGTACTGAGGGTGCAAGAGCTGGAGATGCTGGAAGAGATGCCACAAGATATGCATAAGTAGGCTCAGGAGAGGGCTCAGGTCCAGATGGCTCAGCAGTAGGAGGAGGGACTTGAAATCCTCTAATGAAGTCCTCAATGGAAGTCATCCTTCCTTCCAAGGAGGAAATCCTAGAATCCATAGATTCTCTCAATGAGTCCACTGATGTCTGAAGAGCATCCACAGAGACTTTAAGCTCACTTATTGCTATATCAAGAGATCTCCCAGTGAAGTACTCAGCAACAGCCAATATAAGGCTGTTCATATAGTTCTGAGTCTCAGAGCAGAAGGCCTGTGTGAACTGCTCACTCATCTTCCTAAACTCAATCTCCAACAATTGCTGAACTGAGGCCTGAGCAAAGGAAGGTGCAGAAGTGGGCTGCTGAGGAGCTGATGACTGTGCCTCATCCTGGGGCACCCTAGAGGGTCCTGAAGCAGTCTTCCTCTTCTGCCTGCTCTGTGCAGTGGTCTGCCCAGGAGTGATCTATATCTCAATCTTCATCCTATGAAGATGAGTCTCCTTAAACTCAATTGGCTTTAGTGCCTTCTGATCCTTCATAATGTGCCAAATTTTATGAAGCTCCATGATCCTAGACACCAAACAGGGGTAAGGAACTGCCATCCTCTTAGATTTGGAGGTTTTGAACCTCCATATCGCATCAAATACCATCTGGCCAATGTTCCTCTTCTCCTTGGCCATAATGGATGCCATCATTTGGTAATCTAATGATGACATATGGGTGTAGTTCTTCCCCTTATTCACTAAACATCTGGTGTAGATGTAGTGAATCACCCTCTGAACAGGAGGCATAGCTGCAGGCTCAAAATTCAAACCAGTAAAAGTCTCTCCTGGCCTCAAATATTCAAACACTTCCTCTGGACTAAAGGTTCTCAACTCAGCATCATATACATGTGTCCCCAAATATGTGTTAATCAAATCTGGTGCTAAGTGTATGTCATCCCCCCTCATTTTGGTCTTCATTGACCTCAGTATAACTTTCCCTGATTCATCTTTAGCAGACTTGACCTCCAAGTTATTATAAAAAATCCTAACCATGTCAGGGGAATAGGAGATATTTATGTTAAGTAAACTCCCATAATGTTCCAAATACTCCTTAACATCTATCCCCAAATCTTTAATCTTATCTAGATCAATGACCATGGCAGGACACAACTCCCTATCCTTATAGGCATTCTCAAAAATTCCAGGAGTTTGAGGGATTATATAAACACTTCTTATATTGAATCTAGGAGGTGATGCTCCTGCAGTCTGCATAGAGGACTGTTGAGACTCTGATGTTGTGGCCTTTTGTGCCTTCATCTTCTTCCTAGGCACTGAAGCATGGGACTTGGGGGAAATGCTCTCGGTTTCTGAGTCAGAATGACGAGCCCAAGAAGCTTTTGGCTGAGATGATTTTGTCATTGGAGCCTTCCCTTTTGCTTTTGGGCTCAAGATGGACTTAGACCTGCTTACTCTTGGTTTCCTAACCAATGGCACCTCAGATTGTTGCTCTTCCGAAGGCTCTGTTATGCTAACCCGTTTCGGTGGAGGAGGAGTTGAGGCTTGGGATTGAGATAGAGCACTTGTAGATGGTTTCTTGGCCTTGGGAGAGGTTTTCGATGACCATTTAGTGTGTGCCATAGCTTGGATTCAAGAAATTGCAGAGAAAAATGGAGATCTTGGATTTTTGGTGCCGACGGTGTCAAAGGAAATTTTGGGGGATTAAACGGTGAAAATGTGTAAATGATGATGAATAAATAGAGGGGTTATGTTTGAAAACGGTTATGAGAGTGATTGCAATGGTTTCTGGGCAAAATAAACGGTTAAATCAAATTTTGGGTGAGAGAAATTAGGTTAACTCGAGTTTTTGAAAAGGGGAAAGTGAGAAAAATTGAGTTTCTGGAGCAATTTAGCCTCGGTGACTCTCGGAACTCAAGTTTTGTCACCCAAAACTCGAGTTTCGGGCATGCAAAAATTTAGAAATGCCCTATAACTCGAGTTTTATTTATGAAAACTCGAGTTTTAGGGTCCAAAGATGAACAGGAACTTGAGAACTCGAGTTTTGTTCAACCAAACTCGAGTCTCGGGGTCCTGAGTCTGAACAGACTTGCTATAGCTGGAGTTTTACTTAGCCAAAACTCGAGTTTCGAGACCCTGAAACATAAACACTTACCATAACTCGAGTTTTATTCTTTGTAAACTCAAGTTTTACCTGAACTCTTTAGGAAACTTGAGTTTTATTGCAAGTTGTGCCTCTGGAAGCTCTGGAACTCGAGTTTTGGCTTCCCATAACTCGAGTTTCAAACAAACTTTCTTCCTCCATCGAGTTTAAGTCAGGAAATGTCAGCAGATCTTGAGTTTTAAACATCAAACTCGAGTCTCATTATCTCCAACTCATTTTTGCTCTGAAAACTCGTCCAAACTCGAGTTTTCTTCATACAAAACTCGAGTTTTGTAACTTTTTCTTCTGAAAGTCATCAAAACTCTTTCCAGAACTCGAGTTTTGCTTGGCATAAAACACACTCTGTTCTTTGTGATGAAAACAGAGACCTGCAAAACTTTCTGAAAACACTCCGATGATAACATCAGTATATAATCATCAAAACATTTAAACATTAAACATGAAAATACTTACAATTCATTGGGATTTACCATTCCCAATTCTCTTCTTATATTCACAAATTGCTCTCTGGCAAGAGGTTTGGTGAAGATGTCTGCCACTTGTTGGTGAGTTGGAATAAACACGACTTTGACATCTTTTTTCAGAATATGATCCCCTAATGAAGTGATGACGAATATCTATATGCTTTGTTCAGGAGTGATGCACAGGATTCTTGGCTAGACTAATGGTGCTCGTGTTGCCATAGAGGATTGGAATTTTTGTTAAATCCATTCCCAGATCCTGAAGTTGTTGCTTCATCCAAAGCACTTGTGCACAGCAACTAGCAGCAGCAACATACTCAGCTTCTGTTGAGGATAGTGACACCGTTGATTGCTTCTTGCTGAACCACGACACCAGTGACACTCCAAGGAATTGACAATGACCACTTGTGCTTTTTCTATCTTTTTTGTAGCCTGCATGGTCAAAATCAGAATATGACAACAAGTATTCATTGTTACCTTTTGGATACCACATTCCAAGCTCAGTGGTTCCAGCCAAATATCTGAAAATTCTCTTTACATTTTTAGCATGTGACTCTATGGGTGCAGCTTGATATCTAGCACACATTCCCACACTGAATTGGATATCAGGTCTGCTAGCCGTGAGATAGAGTAATGATCCAATCATTCCTCTATATCTCTTGATGTCAAAATCTTTTCCACTCACGTCAGCATCAAGTAAGGCAGTGGAACTCATGGGAGTATCAGCACTTTTGCATTGTTCCATTCCAAACTTCTTCAAGAGCTCCTTTAGATATTTGGTTTGACTTATGAAAATCCCATTCTTCCTTTGTTTGATATGAAGTCCAAGGAAGAAATTTAATTCTGCCATTATGGACATCTCAAACTCTCCCTACATTGTCTTAGCAAAATCCTCACAAAGAGTGTTATTAGTGGCTCCAAAAATAATGTCATCAACATATATTTGAACTATAAGCACATCAGATTGAATATGTTTAATAAATAAAGTTGTATCTACTTTCCCTCTGACAAAACCTTTATCTATCAAAAATTTGCTTAATCTCTCATACCAAGCTCTTGGTGCTTGTATTAACCCGTAGAGTGCTTTCTTTAATTTGTAAACATGATCTAGTTTTGAAATATCTTCAAAACCAGGGGGTTGTTCAACATAAAATTCTTCCATAATAAAACCATTTAGAAAAGCACTCTTCACATCCATTTGAAGAAGTTTGAAATTTTTGATACAAGCAAAAGCAAGAAGAACCTGTATAGCTTCTAATCTAGCCACGACGTATAGGTTTCTTCATAATCAATTCCTTCTTCTTGATTATAACCTTTTGCCACCAATCTAGCTTGGTTTCTTACAATTACTGCAGATTCATTAAGTTTGTTCTTGAATACCCATTTTGTTCCAATGACTGGATCGTCATTTGGACGTGGTACCAAGTCCCAAACTTGATTTCTTTCAAACTAATTTAGTTCTTCTTCCATTGCAATGATCTAGTCATTGTCAGATAAAGCTTCTTCTACATTCTTGGGTTCAATTTCAGAAATAAATGCCGAAAATTGTACTTCACTGAAAAATTTCCTTCATGTCTGTACACCTTCATTCACTTTTCCAATCACTTGATTGAGAGGGTGATTTCTGATGTACTTCCATGCCTTTGGTTGAGCTATTTCAAAAGGTTTATCCGAAGCGTCTTCCTCGGGATCATTTTCTAGTGAAGGCACATTTTGAAAATTTTTTGAAATGGCAATTTCTTCATCTGCTAAAGGTTTTGTCTGAGATTCAGTTTCAACAAATTTAACATGTATTGACTCTTCAAATACACAAGTATGTTTGTTAAATACTCTATATGCTTTACTCCTATTAGAATATCCAAGAAATAAACCTTCATCAGCTCTAGGATCGAATTTACCAATGTTCTCCTTCCCATTGTTGTGGATGAAGCACTTGCTGCCAAAGATGTGGAGATGAGAAAGGTTTGGCTTTCTTCCCTTGTACAGCTCATATGGTGTCTTCCCGAGAGATGTCCTGATATAGGCCCTGTTGGAGATGTAGCATGCTGTGTTGATTGCATCTTCCCAGAAGACTTGAGACATTTGTTTTTCTATCATCATAGCTCGTGCCATGTTTTGTCAGGACTCTGTTCTTCCTCTCAACAAATCCATTTTGTTGAGGAGTCCTAGGGGCCGAGAAGTTGTGATTGATTCCTTTCCCTTCACAATAGCTTGCAAAGTCCCCATTCTCGAATTCTCCTCCTTGATCTATTCTAATAGAAACAATAGATATACCATTCTCATTTTGGACCTTTTTGGCAAATATAACAAACAATTCAAAGGTCTCATCTTTTGATGACAGAAACATAGTCCAAGTAAATCTAGAATAATCATCAACTATGACAAGTGTATAATCATTTGCGATGGTTTCTCCTTCTTTCATTCTGAGTAGATCATACTCAGTAGTGAGAGTGTTCACTCTTCCCTCCTTTACGGCTTCAATTCCTTCATACACTATCTCCAATGCTTCCTACATGTGTTTGGCTGAAGGAAGTGTGCATATCCTGAAGAAATCATCTTCATTTAATGCAGCCTGCAACATTAAAACAACTTTTATGTTAAGTAAAGCTTTCTTCATATCTTGTTCATCAAACTCACTGCGAATTTTAGGAACAAGCACGTCATTGACTTTCTTTTGGGTAATAAAGTTCCCAATTTCAAAAACATCCCATAAATCTAAGTCAGTAGCCAAAATAAATTTTTGAAACTTAATTTTCCAAAAAGAAAAACGTTGGCTATTAAAAGCTGGAGGTCTAGTAATGGAAGCTCCGTCACTAGTAACATGTTCGCCAAATCCTACCATTTATAGCTCTTGAGACTATTAAGTCCTTTAAAAAAGAGACCTGCTCTGATACCAAATGTTAGGATCGGATTTGACCAAGACGGGGGGTGAATTGGTCTAATAAAAATTTTCGCAAACTTTGAACGTAAAACAGAGTATGAAAGAAAGTGACACAGAAATTTATCCTGGTTCGGTCCTCCTGACCTACATTCAGTCCTCAAAACCCTCTGAGCTTTTCAAATCCACTAATCACAAAAGATTACAATCAAATAGAAGAGGAACTCTCCCCCTTCCTAACTCAAACTAACCCACAGACACTTTTGCTCGTGTCTCAACTAACTCAAGATTCTCCAACCTTAAGTAACTCTCACAAATTCAATAAATGAATAATAACTGAATCAGTATATTCTCCTTTATGAGAATTTAATGATAATCACTGAATCAATTTTAATAAGAGTTTTGATAAAACTTGAGTTATAGAACTTAAAACTTGGGTTTTCAAAGGTTTCAGTAAGTTGAAATATTTTATCCTCTTCGAGACTTAAGTTCCATTAGCCAAAACTTCAAGTTTTGACAATTTTCAAAACATAACTTTCATTGCAACTCGAGTTTCCTTGAGAGTTTTGCGTTACAACATGTTTTCTCTTCGAGACTCGAGTTTTGTCTCATGAAACTTCAATTTATAGGTATTTCAAAACAAAACTTTTATGTATAACTCAAGTTTCATTGGAAGTTTCAGGTTTAAAAGGATTTTCTTCTTGAAACTCGAGTTTCAATATTCAGAACTCGAGTTATATGAAAACTCTTAATGAAACTTCAAGTTTGGAAAGAAGTTTTGAAGTTTAGAAGTTTTCCATGGCTCCAAACTCGAGTTCTCTCTTCCCAAAACTCAAGTTATGCCATAACTTTTGCTTAAACTTCAAGTTGAGAAGGAAATTTAGTTTCTCTCTCTTCAAAACTCGAGTTTTGATACTCACAACTCGAGTTCCAACAAAACTTCTATTGAAACTTCAAGTTTTGAAAGGAAGTTTCATTTTTCAAAAATGCTTCATAGCCCGAAACTCGAGTTATATAAAATGAAACTCAAGTTTTGCCAAAACTTCCAACATAACTTGAGTTTCTACTGAGAGTTTTGATTTTCTAAAACACTTCCAACATTCGAAACTCGAGTTCTAAAACACAAAACTCGAGTTTTGAGATAACTTCTATTCAAAACTTGAGTTTTATAGAGAGTTTTGCATTTCTAATCGTTCTCCAAAACCCGAGACTTGAGTTTTAACTCCCAGAACTCGAGTTTTGACAGAACTCGAATCAAAACTTGAGTTCTCTTGAAAGTTTAAGATTTTTAAAACATTTTTAAACACTGTAACTCTAGTTCTAAAACACATAACTCGAGTTCTCTCAAAGATTTCATTAAAAACCCGAAGTTTACTTAACTTTTCTGAAAAACAAACAATTAAATCATAATTTTAAAACATATTTGTCATCATAAAAACATTATCTCAACATAGTCTACGTTTCAAATTTTAAATTTACATTAAACATACAATAGTGTGATGATTTAACTAAAAACTAGGGAAGTAATTTCGTTTTTCAAGTAATTAAAAAGACGTGAAACTATTCATACGCTCTTTATTTTCATGACTTGCATTGTCGTATAGTATATTTTCATAAATTTTATACTATATATTATTTGGAACATACATTTTGAATCTTTTTAACTAATAAAATAACTTTAATTAATCAATTTTCTTAAGTTCAATAAATTGCTTGCTATAGTCTAAGTTTTCTATTTTAAATTAACATTAATTTACAATAGTGTGATGATTTAACAAAAAACTAGGGAAGTAATTTCGTTTTTCAAGTAATTAAAAAGACATGAAACTATTCATACGCTCTTTATTTTCATGAGTTGCAGTGTCGTATAGTATATTTTCATAACCTGTATACTATATATTATTTGGTACATACATTTTGAATCTTTTTAACTAATAAAATAACTTTCATTAATCAATTTTTTTAAGTTCAATAAATTGCTTGCTATAGTCTACAATTCGAATTTTAAATTTACATTAAACATACAATTGTGTAATGATTAAACTAAAAAATAGGGTAGCAATTTGGAATTTCAAGCTATTAAAAAGACATGAAACTATTCATAAGTTCTTTATTTTCATGAGTTGCACTTTCATGTAGTATATTTTCATAATTTTTATAAAATAAAATATTTGGTACATACGTTTTGAATCTTTTTAACTAATAAAAAAAACTTTCATCAATCAATTTTGTTAAGTTCAATAAATTGTTTGCTATAGTCTAAGTTTCATATTTTAAATTGACATTGAATAAACAATAGTGTAATGATTTAACTAAAAAATATTGTAGTAATCTTGTATCTCATACTTCTAGAAAGATGTGAAACTATTAATAGGCTCTTTATTTTCTTGAGTTGCATTGTCATATAGATTATTTTCATAACATTTATACAATAAAATATTTGGTACATACTTTTTGAATATTTTTAACTAATAAAATAACTTTCATTAATCAATTTTCTTAAGTTCAATAAATTGCTTGCTATAGTCTAAGTTTCGTATTTTAAATTAACATTAAATTTACAATAGAGTGATGATTTAACTAAAAACTAGGGAAGTAGTTTCATTTTTCAAGTAATTAAAAAGATGTGAAACTATTTCTACACTCGTTATTTTCATGAGTTGCATTGTCGTATAATATATTTTCATAACTTTTATACTATATATTATTTGGTACATACATTTTGAATCTTTGTAACTAATAAAATAACTTTCATTAATCAATTTTTTTAAGTTCAATAAATTGTTTGGTATAGTCTACCTTTTTCATTTTATGTTTACATTAAATTTACGTTAGTGTCATGATTTAACTAAAAAATAGGGTAGCAATTTGGAATTTCAAGCTATTAAAAAGACGTGAAACTATTCATATGCTCTTTATTTTCATGAGTTGAATTGTGGTATAGTATATTTTAAAAACGTTGATACAATAAAATAATTGGTACATAAAATTTTAATCTTTTTAACTAATAAAATAATTTTCATTAATCAATATTCTTTAGTTCAATAAATTGATTGCTATAGTCTAAGTTTCGTATTTTAAATTAACATTAAATTTACAGTAGTGTAATGATTTAACTAAAAAATAGGGTAGTAATTTTGAATTTCAAACTATTAAAGAGACGTGAAACTATTTATAGGCACTTTATTTTCATGAGTTGCATTGTTGTATAGTATATTATCATAACTTTTATACAATAAAATATTTGGTACATACATTTTGAATCTTTTTAAATAATAAAATAACTTTCATTAATCAATTTTTTTAAGTTCAATAAATTTCTAGCAATAGTCTAGTTTTGTATTTTA
>QFDD01002871.1:0-27395 GCA_006871305.1 Vachellia collinsii | reverse complement strand
GGGGAGCCGGGGGGGGGGGGGGGAGAGTAGGTTAGAATAATGAAGAAGAAGAAGATGCTGAATATGATGGTTTTAGGTCTTGTTTGGTCTGCATTTCTATGGCAAAATCAGGAGGCAACGATGAAGCCGGCCAAAGCTGCATTGGCCACAGTGGAGGCATTTTCAGGTCAGATTCCCTTCATCATACCACCGTGTCTTTTTTTTTTTGTCATTTTATTGCTTTCTTTGGATTAGAAAAAATTAGTTCTTTTCTGTGTTGATCTTCTTTTGATTGTCATAATTTTTTGGTAATAAGAGGATGAAAAGCCACAAAAGAAATTAAAAGATACTAACCTCAATCTTCAGAGGTAATATAATAAAATAATGATATTTTGCAACATTAAGTTTGAAAAAGAGTTTATTGGCCAAACAAAAGAATGAATTAATAAGTAAATGGTAAGGTTTCACTGGTGCAAATTTTTTTAATAAGTTTTGAAGGAGATTATCAAAATTACTTATACTTCAAATTTAAAACTAACGATAGATAAAATCGCTCACTAATTCAGCTGCTAATCATGATGCTAAATTTAGTGATAGAGGTTAATCCACCGCCATTTTCTTGCCTCTAAGGATTGATCGGTACAGTGAGAAATTATCGAGAAACATGTTCCTTGCAAAATTAGCACGGCTTGATTGGTTGTTACTTACTCGCTAATACTACTTCAATATATATTGTATCCGTCTTCAATATAATATCTAGTTTATAATCTAATTTACATTATAAAGTAAATATTATAATTAAGATTACTAGGTTACCACATCACCACCTACTAGCCTTTTGTGCTACATCACCACCGTGTCATGTAGTACATGACATCATGGTATCGATATCATGATGTTTTAGAATTAAATGACACGAATCCACGTGATGGCAAAGGGTTGAAGTACCATAGCTCTTACCCCCACAGCAAAAGCTTTTCCAATACATGTAGCCTTTTATTTCCCATCATGTGTACCAATTTTAGTATAATACCTCCAAACATCATATGTGCATTTTCCCCCTTCTATGCTAGGCCACTATCATGTACGGAAGAATTAGGTTCTCTGTCAGTAACATTAGTTGGAGGCTCATTACTAACATTCACAGCATTACTCCAGCCATCTTAATCTTATTTGATTCAAAGTTTAAACAAGATAAAATTTAAACACAAATCCAAGAATAGAATGACCCAACATGTATGGTAATAGATGTTTGGCGCAAATGAATTTTGCTCCTTATAATTTAACTGAAAGTAAGAGAGCTACATTCCTACTGAAAAGAAAACCAATACAACACAACCAATACAATTTAAATTCGAAGCACTCAATCATTTATGATTTAATCTATACTGAAAAAATTGGATAATAATCATTTAAAAGATGGTAAAAAAATACCACTTCATAACAAGTTCAATTTCCTTAATCCAAAGAGGGAGTCGGAAGATGTAGAGAAGAGACTAGAAGTACTTGAGTCTTGAAGCAATAGAGAGTGAAAGAGGAGCCTGATCCCGAGAGGTGGAAGAGGATCGTTCGCTAGAGCTGGGGGGGGGGATGCTAGTCGTTGGGGAAGGGCGCTGGGGATTAGGGAGGGATAACCGTTGGGGAACAAGGGAAGGACACCGCTATGCTGGTCGCTGGGGACATGCTAAGAATCAGCCAAGTGCCTACCTAGTAGTGGCGACCAGTGCCGATTGGACTATTGGAGTGGCGAGTGGAAACGCCGATGATCGACATGGACTGGTCAAGGTTGGAGCTGCAATGCTAGACTATTGTCTGCTGGTTTTAAGGTTCAAAAGGGGAGGGAATAGCATGGAGAATACGATGGGTGTATAGGAATGGGGCCTAGTAATGGGGATACGAGGCCCGAGACTGCCAAATAATGGAGGCCTCGGGCTGGTAAAATGGCACTCGTTGAGGGGGTAGGCTGAAACACCTAACCTGGCCTGCCATAACCCACTTTTTTTAAAAAAAATTAAAATAATATGATATACGTTTTTTTCAGATTTTTTCATCTCAATATTTTTTTACGAAGAAAAAAGTAACATTAAATTTTATTTTTTTAAGATAAACAACACCTAATACATTCAAAAGTAGCATAAATATTTTATTTTTTTCATGTCAACTGTCTCTTATACTATATTTAAAATTACAAAAAAAACATTAATACTTATATATTTTTAAATTATAAGAAGATGTAGTGAGATAATATTATTTTTTGGGCCAAAATAAAATAATATTGTATGGTGAAAAAAGTTTTTAATTGTATTTTATTTTATTTTTTATAAATTATTTTTTTTTACAGGCTCGGGTTGGCATTTCGCTAGCCGTTGGGGGGCAGGCTCTTTCAACCAGCCTCGGCCAACCCGCGGGTTGAGGCGGGTTGACCCGTATTCCCATTACTAATGGGGGGTTCAAAAATGCTTGAGTGGCTCTGCTAGTTCACTTATTTCATTTGTTATTTTTTTTAAAAAAAAAAACAAGCAGTCTTGCCTTTAGGTTGACAGGCTAACTCACCACGGGTGTGGGTTAGCCGGGTACCGGTCAAAAGGAATCGCATCCTCATGGGCCTATTTTATACCAATCCAACCCGTGGACTAAACCCATATTACCAACTCTATCATATACTCAGCCTATGAGGCTATGACCTTTTATTTTTAATGAGTCCTTTGTGTTATAACATTACAAATTATGTTTATGTAAATCGAAATAAAACTCATATCACATACTTATCTCATATACCGTAAATCATGTTGAAAAAGTAGCTTCCACCGCTAATCTAAATAGGTACAGTGTATTTGTGATCACCTTATTAGTATTAATAGTGAAATGCATTTATAGTGTTTATATGAAATACGGCCTTCTATTTTGATATGGATGATTTAGATAAGGGATTTATTTTGATATTTAATATAAAACTTGAATTTATTTTGCCTCCCAAACCTGTTACTCTCTCTCTTTCCTTTCATAAGAAACACTTGTTGGGTATAACCTCTTTCCTTTTAAAAGAGACATGTTGTCTCATTTTTTTTGTCAATTTCATAGTATACTTCCGTTTAATTATTCATATTACTCATTACTGGCATTGTATTTAATTCCCACAACACAATCTCTGGCTTCCACATAAATGAGGTTATTTTTGACAAAAAGGTTACATTTTTATCGTATCCAATTAATTTTAACCAACTTTTCAAATAACGTTATTCTATTAATTGATTAGTAGATATTAGTGGAGACTTTTTAGCAAGCTATAGTTTCATGATTAGTGAGAAACACCTCCTCACTGACCTTTGGTTCATTTGTACAATGACTTTTCGAGAGCGTTCCCAAGATCTGTAATGAGATAATATGAAGGGCTCTAGCCCCATGCTTTACCCAAAAAAAAAAATTAGAACAATCAACACATATTTGTTATAATAACTAACTTAAACTAATTTTCTTAATATCTATAAATTATTTATTTACATCTTACGTTAAAAATCAAATTGTACATTAAAATATTTCTCTGATCCTATTTATAGCGTAGAAACAGAAATAATATTTTTTTAAGTTACATTTTAAATTGCACGAATATACTATTTTATCATTCATTTATTATTGTATTTACTTTTCTCTCATACAATCTACTCCTTTCATTCCTTTTTAGAAGATAGAATTGTTAGATATACCTTGTTCCTTTTCACATGATAGATTTAGGGGTGGTGTCAAAAGTTTTTTTTTTTTTTGTAAAATCCTTATTTTACCCCACTTAATTACAAAAATGACTCCTTTGATTCTCCCTTTTTCAAGACAACTTTCTCTTTTCAATACATATTTTTTTTTTCTCCACCACATATTCCCCTTTTTCCACACACATAAGGGCATTTTGGAAAAAAAATTCTTTTTTTACACGTTTATTGCACCTAAGTAATTTTAACTAACTGTTCGCTTAATTCTATCTTATAAAAAGGAATAGATGGAGCAATGTTTATTAACCATAGATAAAGTTAAGAATTTATTAAATTTTAAAGCATAGCTAATAAAGTTAAAGATTTTTCTTGCATTATAAGAAATATGGTAGAAATGATTTATAATTTGGATTAGAGGATGATATGTTATTTAACCACGTCATTCCATAGATTATATCAAAACAAACACACACACACACTATTCCTTGTGATTGGCAAGTTGAAAATCCAAGTTTATTGGCAAGCAATTACGTGTGTGAATGATTTTTCTTAATTGCATTGTCAAATATCCTCATTGTATTAACAAACCCACAAAAGATATGTCTCCAATTAAATACAAATAAACGGGTACGCCCACAAAAGCATTGTGCTGACTTTCTATTTAGATATATGCCCCCGGACCCCACAAGAATCTTTAGTTTATATCAAATCCAGTGAAACACACACACACACACACATACACACAAAACAACAAATACTTATATTTAGTTTGGGAAGAATGAACAGAGTTCATCCTCTATTAATTTATTTATCTATAATATGATTACTTTGACACTTTTTTCCCCAAGAGCCATGTATTAAAATTTAAAATCCGGTACCTTGAAGGAGTATTCAAGGTTAACAAGAAGGGCAAGAAATAAACAAATATTTCATATAAAAGGGTTTAAGTAGGTGCAAACATATAGAGACAGAATGGCTTCCTTGTACGACACATAATCAGGCCGCCGTCCCTTTTGTTTCCATTCATTAACTTCCTCTTCGTCACATGTATCGTCAAATGAATACGCTCCTTGCAAAATCCATACGTATTGTGTAACACCATTGCCATTACTCATTACCTTACCTTAATTTGGATTCTATTTTCTTTTTCATCAAAAAACAGAGATGGGCAACTGTCTTAAGGGTATCCCCAAGAAGGATCAAAGTCTCCCCATTGATGCCACCTTCAAGCTTCCTTCTCCAACACCAGTCTGGCCACCAGGTGAAAACAAAACCATTATCTTCATATAATTTTCTCTCCTTTCTGGTTCCTTCAGATTCTTAGTTTTTAGTTCTCACATAGCAAAGATATGAAACAGAACATATGCAGATCAGTTATGCATAATTTACAGAGGTCATGATGATACAAGACTTGAACTCCTCTTAAACATGCTTAAGCTCAATATTCCAGAAACAGAGTTAATGTCATATCTTAAACATGTTTAATAATCATATTATACATGAAACCAGGCCCCATGTGTCACAGATTGAGCCTTAGTTTAAGGACAGAATATGTGTACAGAGGTTCAAGCACCGTTGGAAGTATGATTTATGCTGAATACTGTATCATTCAGTGAAGGATTATTACCATTTTCTTACATGTAGGTGATGGATTTGCTAGTGGGACCATCAATTTGGGCGAGCTGCAAGTGGCACAGATTTCGACATTCAACAAAGTTTGGACATCCTATGAAGGCGGTCCAGACAATCACGGGGCTACAAGCTTTGAACCCACAGGACAATCAGAAAGATTCTCTATGTTAGATTGTTACAGCCAACCAAAAAATAAACCACTTTTTGGATGGGTTCTTGTGGCCAAAGATAACTCTTCAAACACTAATCCAGCTCTAAAGGAACCACTTGACTACACTCTTATATAAAGCACCAAGTCCCTGCAAGTCAATCAAAATAGATCTGCCTATATTTGGCAACCACACCCTCCTGATGGCTATAAAGCAGTAGGACATGTTGTGACGACAACACCAAACAAGCCTTCGCTTGATAAGATTCATGTTGTCCTATCAGATCTTACTGATCAGATTGAAACATATACATGGATTTGGGGAGCGGCTACGTCCAATCACCCTAGTGGATTCAATCTCTACGAAACAAGACCAAGCAACAGAGGCACTCAAGCTCCAGGACTTCTTGCAGGTACATTTCTCGTTCAAAATAATGGAAATGCTAGAGCTCTGGCTCTATCCTGTTTGAAAAACTCCAATGTTAACTTCATCTCTATGCCAAATATACAACAAGTTCAAGCAATATTCCAAGCTTACTCTCCAACAATGTACTTACATCCTGATGAAGAATACCTTCCTTCCTCTATAAACTGGTTTTCACTAACGGAGGATTGCTCTATAAGAAAGGAGATGAATCACATCCCATCCCAATACAATCAAATGGCACTAATCTTCGTCAGGATCCTAATATTGACGGTTCCTATTGGTTGGATCTTCTAGCAGACGAAGCCAACATGGAAAGAGTTAAAAAGGGTGATTTACAAAGCTCACAAGCATATCTACACATAAAACCCATGTTTGGTAGAACTTTTACAGACATAGCCTGTTGGTTATACTACCCATTCAATGGACCTGCAAGAGCCAAAGTAGAGTTCATCACCATTTCATTGGGGAAAATCGGCAAACATGTGGGGGACTGGGAACACGTGACCCTAAGAGTGAGCAATTTCAATGGAGAACTAAAAAGCATTTACTTCTCAGAACATAGTGGAGGCACGTGGGTCGATTCCTTGGATCTTGAATTCAAGAACGGGAACAAACCTGTTGTCTATTCTTCACTTCATGGCCATGCGTTTTACCCCAAACTAGGGATCAATTTTCAAGGGACCGATAGTGTTGCCCTTCCTCTCCCAACACTTCACTCGGCACAATCTTCTCCAAAAGCTTCTTCAACTTCCCAGGCAGCCATTTCTCTGCCTTCTTCGACTCTTCCGCTACATCATAACTTATCTTTGGACCCCATTCTCTGAAATAGTTCAGCCATGGGGGTTCCACTATCTCCGACCCCAAATACTCTGCAGAAACCACTTTGTACCCTACCCCCATATCCACTACCATATTACTCTCTCCAGTATCGTTCCTAAGTCGCCTACTGGTCCAAAGGTGAAGAACAACTGGAATGGAGATGAAGTTGTTAGCTGATCCAATAACATATTGTTTCGTGATATATATATATATATATATTGAAGTTTTGCCACTAATGTTTTTTTGCTAAATACTACTTTCCATCTTTAATAAAATATAAGAGTGTTGATATTTTTTAACGAAATTATAAAAGTTTAATAAATTATTTAAAAGTATTTATTTATATTTATTATTATTATTATTTATTGTTTATAAGTTAGACGAATTAGATGAAAGAAAAAGATAAAAAAATATTTCAAAATAATTTATTTAAATTTTTTAATCGTCTAAAAAAATTAATTAGTATTTATATTAATGATATGATAGTATTTCTTAAAAAGAAAAGAAGAAAAAGTGTAAAGAATTGTGTGTGTGTGGACTTGGTTAATGAATTTGAATTTGAAAATGATGTCCAATTTAGGTTTTGTAACAGCGTTATTATTTTTTACAATATTCATGAATGAATCGTTGAGATGGATTCAATTAGAATTATAAATAGAATAACAAAGGAAGTAAAATTATAGTGGTTTAGATACATATATGGACCGACCTAATTGATCAATCGCTCAAATTTCCAATTGTATCCAAATCGGATCTTCTGCATCTGAAGCTCACATCCTTTTGAGATCTGTATCCGAGGGTGATCTAGTTGCTCACATTCGCTAGCAGAGAATGTTTGGAGAGAAGGGCAGAGCATGACGCCCCTGTATACCGACTTTAATTCTGGCAATTTAAATAATAGAAGAGATGTCAAGTTGAGAAGAGTGATAGCAGGAAGTTGCGTTTCAGAATCATCCTCTCCAACCATTTCTTTCATCCCCCAACACCCAAAAATGGTAATGGTGCGAAGGCTTTGGAGGCATGCTAATAACTTTGGCGTCATCAGAGTAGTGTTGTCGCATCTAGTGATATAGAGATCTGTGAGATGAGAAAACAGGGTGGACTCATGCAAGGAATCAGCATGAGGTGACACTAAACTTTTCAAGTCCTTCAAATAAGAGACGGATAGAGATCCAACAAGTTGGGAAGAGGAGCAAAAGGGGCAACTACCACGCAAACAACACAAGTACTCCACATGATCACATTCGATCATATCCAACCGTTCAATTTGGTGTGCATCATTGTTGTTGTTGTTGTGGGCGGCATATGTTAAAACACTGCATAGGCATCTATCACCTGTCCACCCTTGCCTGCATTCATAAATACACAACTCATTCATGTCTCCTGGGAGTATTGCATTTCTATTGCCCAAATCCATACCCTCAAATATTATCCTTTTCACGCAATATTCTCCATTTATTCCCCTTCCTTGAGAAAAATCAGCACTTGCATTCCCTAAAGTTAAACAATAGCATCTAATTGCATGATGTCCAGCCATGAAGCTCAAATAGGCATTGAAACCATCGAAGTGGGCTTCTATCACTTCCAACTTCTTCAAACCTTGTATCCATGGTACTGTCACTTCCGTTAAGCATTGGGTACAGCCCAGCTGGAGGCACTCTAAATTTATCAATTTGGATAAGACTGATGCTGAGATTACCAAATTAAAACCCAGTACATTCAAGCATCTAAGGTCGACCAATGACTCCAAGCCCAGTGGTGCTTTAGTGATTGCAGTATAAGATAGATCCAATGATTTTAACCATTTCAATTCACTTAATGAAGGAATGTAGCACAATTTATGACATCTTGAAAGTAATAATGCAACGAGACATTTCAAACTCGACACAGAATCGGGCAAACGCTCAATAGCAGTCCTCGACAAATCAAGCGTTTTAAGAGCAGGCATATTGATGAAAAAGTCATCTGCGATGTAGTTGAGTTTTGCATTACGATCTAAAAGCAATGTGGAAAGCTGAGAGCACCTAGGGCAGGTGCCATTTGGAATTATTTGTATCTCGTTTCCGGTCAGAAAAACTTTTTGTAGATCTCCTTTCCATCGATCACCACGTGGTATTTCTGTCAAATTCTTATAAGCATCTGCCATAATTCCACCAGGATCTTCTGCAATACCAAAAGCCAGTACTCTAACAAATTTGTGTATCCTCCACGCATCACCATCGTCATCTCGTTTCAGGTCCAGCATACTATGATTCTTTAATTTGTCCAACATGTTGTAACATTCATTGTACTGCACCCTCAACTTCTGTGTCTCATCCATGCTTTCATAAACATATCTTCTTATCAAACGATTAACATCATCATCATCATAACAAATTGCAGAGGCAGTTAAGACATAATATAAGAAGAATCTTTGCAATTTTTTATTTAAGAAATCATAGCTAGATCTCAACACTGGAAGTACCCATTTGTCCATTTCATATTGCCCATTGCCCAGGTTTCCAAGACATTCCAACATATGACTCCATTCCCTAGCCCGTTTTTTCCCCTTCATGCTTGTCGCAATTCTAACAATAGCAAGGGGTAAACCCCTGCATCCATATGCAACATTCCGTGCAATGCCCCTAACTTCCGAAGACAGCCATTCATGAAATACCGTAATCTTTTCAAACGAAGCCCAACTATCTTCTTCGTCCTCTTCCCATATGGCCAGATCTTCACGAAATCCTGTAATCTTTTTAAACAAAGCCCAACTATCTTCTCTACCTAGAGGTTTCACTACTAGTGTGTTTTTCTCGCAAGCCATACCTTGACACACTTCCCATATACGAGTTGTGAAAATCAATGTAATTTGATCATCGGACATAGGAAATCCCACCTCCTCTAGAAAGAAATGATCCCAAACGTCATCTAAAATAACGACACATCTTTTCATTTCTTTGAATGCTTGAAATAACTTTGGAGCAATTCTTTTAACCTCAGATTCATCAGATATATCCAATTTAATTGATCTAGCTATGACTTCTTGCACCTTGTAGATGCTATTTTGTGATACAGTCACCCAAATAACTTTAATGTCACCACTTGCTTCTTTTAAAAGCTTGTCATGTATATGATAAGCTAAAGCCGTTTTTCCTGACCCTCCCATTCCCCAAATTCCAATTGCTGGCACATTGCCATCCATTATCCATTCCCATATTCGTTGAACATAGCTTTGAAAGTTCTTCCCTATTAAAGCTGCAGTAGGGAAAATATAACCTTTAGAATATCCTAGCAACAAGGATAGTAATACATAATTGAGTGAAGATAGTGAGAAGAATAAAAAAAGAAAATAAATAAATGGCACTCATATTTTAAGCAGCCATGTATATACTCTCTTCATCCCTATAAGTAAAGCGCATCTTGGCAGATTTTAAGAATTCAAAATGTAAGTCTCACCGCAATGAGTCGGATGTCTAGCTTATACTGAGATGTTCATACCTTTTTGTAAACCATAATGCCTATTCACTCTTTCATCATAATCAACTCGTAATCTTTTATTGCCATCTTGCTTTTCAACTTGTGTATAGTGGCGCCTTGCTTTGTCATATAGATTCTGCTTCTCTTGGTTCAGGTCACTCTTGAGCAACTTCAAAGCCAGATCCTCCCTTTCTTTTTTACTGTCAAACTACATTATATTGTTGTCCATATCATTTATTTGACTGAAAGAGGTCATATATATACCTTAAATAAGTGACTTACCTTCACATAATTATCCGATTGTTCCATGAACTTAATAACAAAGATGCCACAATCGTATCTACAAATTGAAGAAAGTAGGATATAAGGTCATGCATATAAAAACCTTTTTCCCCCCTTTAAAGTAAAGCTCAAAATTTTACTTAATAATTGTCCACTCACCCATTGGGTTGCGAGGGGATGTCGTCTGCCATTTCCGGTTTAATGCCTGTAAATGTTTCTTCTTCCCTGAAGAGTTCTTCCATGGCAAGCAACTAGACATGCATGCAAAGATTCTATATATTCAAAAGAATAATTAAGGAAAAGTTCCAATAAAAGATTGATGAATTATTCAAATTATAATTTAGGTCATTAAACTTAACAAATAATTAATTATGTTGTTTGACATAATTAGGAATTTAAAAATTGGATCAAACTACCTCCACACTCTTTAATTATTAAAAAAATCAAAATTGAACACAAAACCATACCCTTTGGTTATTAAAAAAATCAAAATTAAAGACAAAACCACTTTATTTTTAGTTTTTGAAAAACAACACTTTCATTATGGCAAAGATCGGCAAACATCTCAAGTTTGTGCGTTACACAGGAGCTTTAAGAAATGTTAGAGCCCTACGCAAAGATTGAAATTTGAGAAGCAAAGTTGTTGCATCGCTCAATTTCAAAACTAGAGGGAGCTCTTTCCAGTATTCATGGCCTATTCCTTTTTTGCTACCCAAAATCCTTCTCTTCTTTGCCTTCACCGTATTGTTTGAGCAGAGCATGTAATACACAAGCATCGTGATCATATGTGTGTGTAATAAGATGACTTTGTCCCTTAACATTCTATCAAGTAATAACTATATATAACATGTTTCTGCAGTTTCCATGCTAATCGCCAAAAACGGTGCATCTAATAGAATCAAGTAATAACTACCTTTTCTTTTTTGTTAAGATTAAATATAATTATATTGAGATTTAATATGATTTAGTATTGGTATTATATCATATTTCATATTTGAGATATTATGATTATATTTTATTAGATTAGATTATATTTGATTAAATTTTAGGGATAGCTATTAACTTATGATTTTCCTATCTACTTATGGATAGATAAGCTTTTTCATTATTTTTTTTTTGTTTTTTTTTGCTTTCCTACGACAGCGTTGCTATTGCTTGACTTCCTTACCCAAAGAAAAAAGAATAAGCTTCGTCGTGAACAAAAATGGTGAAGAGAAGAAGAGAAGAATTTTGGGTAGCAGAAAAGGAATGGGCCATGAAAACTAAAAAGATATTCCTTCGGATCTCTAAAGAGATGAGAGCTTTGTTTTTCGAAAACTAAAAATAATATTAATTTTTAATTTTTAACAACTAAGGGATATAAAGGTAATTTGATCTAATTTCTAATCCCTAATTGTATTAGACAACCTGATTAATAATTTGTTAAATTGAGTGACCAAAATTAGAATTTGATCAATTCAACAATATTTTATTGGGAATTTCGAATAACTAATAATGTTATGAAAATTGCAATTATCTAACACTCACCAATCTTTTTGTTATCTTAATACGGTCTCGTTCAGCCACAAATGTGGGCATAGAATCCCATATTTCAATCTCTTTATTCCTTAAATGGATAATGTATAAATAAAAATGTCCACCTAACTGTGGTCCAACGTGAACAGGAATAAACACCTATTATTTGCGACAGATAACACAAATCAAAATTGATATATAATGGGAAAAAAAGGTAATCATGTTGATAAAGGAATTTTTCTTAGAAGAGTTGAAAACACATACCCTCTCAGGAGATTTTGGGACAAACATATAATTTTCTCTCATTTTTTGATTCACAGTAAAGTCCTTGAAGTCATGCAAATCACGTGCGAGCGCTGCCTTCTTCTGTAATCCCCATGGATAAACCACAAATAAAAATTAAAAAAGGAAGAATTACCGTAAAGTTTTAAGTAGGAGAATTAATATCAGTAAAGTGCAAGAGATTATTAATGGTAACTCCTTCACTTGTCAATAGTGCTCTTTAACTTGTTATTAACAATCCGACCTTATTGATATTAATTCTCTTACTTAAAATCTTGCAATAATTTCCCCATGCAAAAAACTATGAACATAGATCATATAATTTAAAAAAGGGAATAGGAAATCACCGAAAATGTCACGGGAAGATACCAATTCGAAGGCGTAGTTTTCTTTTGCTCAGCATCGGTTAATATCTCAACAAAAGCATCCATTACCTAACGATGCATCAAATTGAATATTAGCATAATTAAAACCTTAGTTATTAGTATTAAAATAGAATATAAGAATGTAACAAATAAACACTCACCAACGAATCCAAACAAGTCTCTGGTTTAACAAGCGTGCTAAATTCTTTTTGAGTCAAATGTGAACGAGGGGATTGAAAAACCATATCTCCAGAACTGAAGATTAGAGTGAGTGATTTGAAACACAAAACTTAAAATATAATACACACGCACAGACACACATGTATTCAAGCACATACATACATATAGTTGGAAGTGCGAAACTAACCTTAAAGATTCAGACACATATCGTATCACCTGCAAGTCTTCATTCTCCCAATTGGAAACGGAAATTGACCCAGCAGCTTGAATCCTTTCCTGATCCTTAGCACCATCTTGGATTTGCCCTGCATTGTCGGACAGGTTATGATCTATTAGACTGTCCAATGAGAATGACTATGTTTGCCACAAAATTATCTCTCAATATTGATCCCTATTTCCTCACTCTAAAATATGACAAGCTCTCTGCAGCGAGCTAGTTGTCCCCCTCCTGTACCCATTTTAGTTATAAAAAATATAGGCGAAAGTGTGTGGGTGTAGTTACGTACCTTGTGTGTAGTTCTCTAAACCACGGTTGTCTTCAAGATCATTCTTGGAGTTTGATTCGCAAGAACCAAAATTGTTGGATTGGGGGAATTCAGGACATGGTCGAATGCCTTTGCCTTTGTCTTTACTAATATGAGATTTGATTCTGTTAGCACTTGCCGCAAATTCCAATCCACAATAGTTACACCTCACACTTCGTCCTCCCTCCAATAGCTTAACGTGTTGCCACACTTGATCATCCCTCGGCCTTCCACCTCCCTTTCCCATTCTTACTTTTCCTGCGTAGTATGCAAAATGTTGAAATATTACTTTCCCGCGCAAATTTACCAGTCACCGAGGAAATATTAATCCAATTTAAAATTTCGGGCCAAGATTGACATTCCTCCTAGACGAAAACTTCAAGGTATAGTAACACCTTGAAAAGTCTGAGCTTGAGTTTTCGTCAGTAAAATCTAATCTAATTTTCTTATATGCAAGTATCTATTTTTCCAACACATACAGTTTAATCGAACAAAGTAACCAAGGAATGGAAATTATTGTTGTGCGCAGCTGGACTTGAGAGAATGAATCTTGAATCTGTCTTACTTCAAAGTAGAGAATGAATACATAACAGTACAAAGGCTTCTAAGCAGAAGTAACAAACGGAGCTAACATCAGTTCACATAATCGCAAAGAGAGGAAATTACTGAATGCTATCTCAACTGCTGGATTGAAGCATCGCGGCGGGCGACTCCCGCGAGAAACAGAAGAAAGTCAGAAACTTGCGATACAAGCTGCAGAATTGTTTTCGCTTTTGGTAAAGTAGCACCCAAAAGAATTAAAAGTCAAAAAGGCGAAATTATATGTACCAGCCCATGCTTATTATATTTGCATGATCACAAAGAAGCGAAAAAGAGTTGAGACAGCCATGCTCTGCTAAATAAGCTTCATTGGGCCAGAGGTTTTGGGTTTGTTTGAGAAGTAATAAAACCTAGGTTTCAAACCTTGGTTTCACAGAATCCGAGATATGTATGTGAGAGAGTTTTGTCTCGACTTACGTGAAAGTGATTTTGAGAATTGATTGGCAAACAAGCCCTTAAACCAAAAGCAAGTAAAGTGATAAACGCTTAATACAAAATAATTTGACCCATCTAGATTATGTGACTAAGAGCATGTTTGGATACTCTATTAAAAATACTTTTAGAAGCTAAAACCATAGTTTAGAAAATCTATTACCAAACATGCACATTCTTTTAAAAGGCACTTTTCTGGCCAAAACCATAGTTTTAGATTTAAAACCATGGTTTAGTAAAATGTTGATTATTTGAGCTGATGAGCATGTGATTCCTTTTGCTTCTCTCAACGCGTGAACCACTTTCCTCCGCTGCTCTCTGATAGCTTTTTGTGGGAACATGGATGGACAACACGTTGCAGTGAGTCATTTTCTTTTCCATTTTGAAGACTCATCAAGAACACATCTCCAAGACCCCTTTCTCTCTCTCTCTCAATTTTCTATTAATTTTTTAATTTTTTACATATTTTAAGTAATTAAAAATAATTTTTTAAGATTATTAATTATAAAATGATATTTTGAGCTTATGCATGTATAAATGATACACTTCAAAAAAAAAAATTCAAAGTCATTTTAGTGATAAAATGAAAATAATAATTTAATACATTACTTTATGTCCTTTTTGATCATTTCACATCCTAAAAACTATTCTGATAACAACTATTCAAGTATTTTTTTTTTTCACAGTCGTTTTTTTTTCTAAAATCTATTTTACTCTCAAAAGTTATTTCACGCAATACAAGACAGAAGCTATTCTCCAAAAGCTTTGTCAAACATACTCTAATTGAAATAATTGTCTTGATTTTCTGTCAAATTGCATTTTATTCGAGGTAAGAACATACATGGTCATTCTATGATGTTTCTCCGTGAGATATGTCTTATTCACTTCTCTGTTGCTAAAAAATAATTTGAGGTGTTAAGTGCATCTTGAGACATAACATCCAAATTTTACTTTCTTAACTTAATTATAATTAAGAAATAATTATTTGTGATAAAAAACTTATCAAGTAATTATTGAAATTGGTTAATATTAAATTTTAAAAAATTAATTTAAAAAATATATATTATTTTTTAAAAAATATAGTTAAATAATTAAAAGTTTTTGGGGGGGGTCACGGAAGGAGGAAGGAGAAAAGGAAACAAAAAATGAGAAGAAGAAAAGAAGTGTCGGGCAGTATTCACGCGTGAATAGTAATCAGATAAAACAATAATTAAAAAAAGAACAGAAAAGATGTTGATGATGGTGATGAACCCCCCCAGAGCGTATCCCCCCCCTCTTTTTTTTGATAATTTAGATAGTTAAAATATTTTTTTAAAATAAATTTCTTTTATAAAATTTTCTTATGTAATTTTATCTTTATATTGGTGATAATTTTATTTTGATTACAGACAATTTTTAAAGTTGGTATTTTAAAAAGTCTTGAGTTTTGATAATATAAAACCACATTAATAAAGAGGTATTTTAATAGATAATTTTTAAACAGGTTGGATTTTTTATTTGGTGATCTTATTATTTTATAATGATTTTATTAAAAATAATTGCTATTTATGGACTGTTTGGAAAATTAAAAATTGTATTAAACAATTTATTTGGGTTATTGGGAGTGCTAGTAACACTTTAATCAGTTTAATTTAGTTTATTGGTTAATTTAAGAATTTTAAATAATTATTAGATAATCTGTTTATTTTTGGGGTATACAGGATTTTTATACTGATTAAATTTGAGTTTTATAATTTATTTTAGTGTATTGAAGTTTAGATTTAAGGTTATGATGAAATATGAATATTAGGAATTCTAGGTTAAACTTTAAATATTGGAATTTGGTATTTTTGGATACATTGAGGAAATATAGATATTTTAGTTATTCTATTGGTTGAGAAATGATTTATGGAAGAAAGAAATTGGGGTTTTAATAAGTATTTGATTATGTTTAATATATATATATATATGTATGTATATATATATATATGATCTTTGAGGATTCAAAGAAGCAAATTGTGAGAATCTTTGGAGATGAGAGAGATCGATTATTATTGGTTATAATTTTGACAAGTGGAATAGAGCTATTGGATGATAAAAGTATGAATGGGATACATAATTTGAATTATAATTGTAAGAGGAAAATTATTGGAGGACTTTGAATTTAAGGAAGAAGCGGGTTTTATTTAAATTCACATATTATTGTTTTGATTTTAGTATTATATCAATATGTAATTGAATTAATGCTGTAGATTGACTTTATTTTGATGACTTAACTTTTGGGCTGTGGATTGTGGTATTGTATTCTTGTTTTGGCATGAAGTAATCACTTTAGTAATATTGAAAATGCATTGTAACTTTTGAGCATGAAATTATTGGCTGGAGAGTGTTTTTGATATTCATGTGTGTATATACATATGTTGATAGTAAATTGTGGATATGTCACACTTGAGCTCTAAAAAAAATAGGTATTTTGATATTGGGAGAGGTGGATATTGCTATTGATGGAAGATTATTAAAGAAAAAATAAAGGGGTGAATTTTAGCATGCAAAAAGGAAATAAGGATGGAAACTTTTCGGCTGTACACTTGATAATTCTAGGCCTATTATGATATGAGGACCCATTATGACACCCTATTAATTTTGAGGAGAGAACTCATGGTTCGTACTTGTACCCTGTGGATCTGACCAGTCCACATTACTTAAACGGTTAACTTTATAGGTTTCTACTAGTCACATAAAACATAATCAACCTATGGGTTCAGTCAAAGGAAATAAGGCTCAGGGAGTTACAAAGGAGAATCAATGATCGAGAAAAGTGATAAGGATATTATTAATCCATGTGACCCTCGCAATCATTGTGATATACTTATGTTGATTACAATATTGAAACTGTATATATTTATATCATGTGAAAGGTGAATAGTAATGATTGTTTGAACTGTTTAGAAAATTGAGTATTTATTTATGAATTTATTTTATATGCAATTAATTATTTATTTCTCATAAGCACTCATTGGTATACCTTTTAAGTTGTATTGATTGTTGCTAAGATTTTTGTCTCACCCTATTACTATTAACATTTTTAGGTTATGCTATTTGTGCAGGGACACTTGTAAAAACTTTGGAGGTTTGCATATATCTATTTTCTAGTGTATAGCCTCATCCTCTATATATGTGTTGATTTAATAAATATTGCCACTAAAAGGCCCATGTTCTAGCATACTCTAATTTTCTTAATACTTTTGATAACGTTACTTTGGATATTTTTATATAGCTGGTAATAGGCTCCTAATTTGATACAGTGATATTATTTGTGAAATCACAAAATTGAATGGGTATTTTGTCATAAATTCTTTAAAATAAATGGTATTTACATTATTGAATTCGAGAGTTGAGTTTGAGATGAAACATAAATACGATTTTCAAGACTAAAGCCCATTATTATAAAATTGATTTTTATGGCATGATTTGGAAAGAAGTTAACATAGTAAATTTTAATTATCTAGTGGAAGAAACAGTGAGATGAAAGCCACCACGAAGATAGACTCCATTACAAGCCAGATGATGAAGACGAATGAGATGATGAGTTTCTTGAGAACGACCCATCAAACTGAGAAAGTAAACTATATGACTCCTTCTTACTTCACTAACTTTATTCAATTCCATCTCTTCTCTCTGTTTCTGGAATCTCAAATCTCTTCTCCTTCAATGCACAAACTTAGCTCTCTGCTGCTACTTCATATGCAACAACGGCAACATTTATATATGAATAAGAAAAGATCTATGTCTCTCATGGTGCCAACCAACACTAAAAATGTGAAAGTGATTCTAAAAGTGATTATTAAAAGTTGACAAATAAACCCTTATAAGATATCTTCTATTGTCTCAAGTTTTTCTTTTCATGGGTGCGAAAAACGATCCTACATCAAAGTGTGGTTTATTGGGAAGGATAAATAATCATATAATGGTAAGCGTTTGGACATTTATCTTTTGAATCCCTCGGATCGTGTTTGGTTCAACATCATTAGTGGCCTGTAATGGTAACCACGTTTGAATTATCAACAAAGAGGGACGTTTGGTTGCTCTTTAATTAGTCTGGTAATGTACGGTTTACTCTGATGATGATTGTCAAAAGAAATTGTTGACCCCATCCATACCTCCTTCCATGAATACTCATTGCCATTCATTATATGTTTGAAAAGAATACAATATACCTAACTATTTTTAAGCCATTGTCCCTATTTGTTGTACCTTCGTTAACTTTTTAGGATGTTTTTAAAAATCTGTTCACATATACCGTTTTTTAATGATTGTTTCCTAGGCCTAGCATATAATAGATAATTTTCCTATTACAAAAAAAAATAATAAATAATTTTCCTATTATAAAAGAAGAAAAAACATCTAATTGCATGTAGATATGATCCTTTTAAATTTGGATTCGAGTATTCCATGGAGCCTCATGTAGCACGTTTCACTGCTCAGGGTTTGGTAATTAAATCATATATCTTTCTGTAAAGTTGTTTGATAAATAAATTTTTAATTTATATACGTGAACGAGACTCATACTTACAAAATTCCAACATGATAAATAACATTTTAACCAATAAAAAATGTTACTGTTTATATAACCATTGGTACAAGAGCAAGCTGGTTTTGATTCATGTAACAGATCAAATTCAGTTATGCTTCTTTCTGCATATTCTTCGGTAACTGAAGTTTCATCTCCTAATCTCTAGATTCATTTTCCCCTTTGAATCTCTGCTATTTAATTTCTCTACAGAATCAAAATTTTATCCAAGCATAAATCATGTATTCACTAATTAATACATTTAAGACTTATTCATTGAATGGTATCTTTGACTGTATCATGTTAATTTATTTAAGACTTAATTATTCATTGAATGGTATACATATCAAAAGAAATTAAATGTTTTCACAAATCATTTTTTATTGTCTATTAATTCTCAACACTGTGCTTGTTTGGATTTGCAATTAAAACTACTTTTTTAATATGATTTTATAACGCCACCACCGAAAGGTCCATCAACAAACTAAATAATAAAAAAAGCGAAAAGTTGGAAAAAAACATATTTGAGAAAAAAGATTGTCACAAAAAAGTAGAAAAGGAATAGGGACGAATGTAGTGAATTAAACAAATTCATTGACGTGTATTCCCAGATAGTGAAAGCTATATATTATATATAAGACAGACATGTATATTCAAAAGTTAGAAACAAAAGGGAAGGCAACGAAGGAGGTCATGTGTGTTAATACACACACATGCATATAAGAAGGTTTTTGGTTTCTGCTGGTGATTAATCAGTGAGAAAGGGGGGGGGGGGAGTAGGGTTAGAAGAATGAAGAAGATGCTGAATACGATGGTTTTAGGGTTTGTTTGGTCTGCGTTTCTATGGCAAAATCAGGAGGCAACGATGACGCCGGCCAAAGCTGCATTGGCCCCAGTGGAGGCATTTTTAGGTCAGATTCCCTTCGTTATACCACCGTGTCTTTTTTTTTTTTTTTGTCGTTTTATTGCTTTCTTTGGATCGGAAAAAATTAGTTCTTTTCCGTGTTGATCTTCTTTTGATTGACATAATTTTTTGGTAATAAGAGGATGAAAAGCCACAGAAGAAATTTAAAAAATACTAACCTCGATCTTCAAAGGTGATATAATGAAATAATGATATTTTGTAACATTAAGTTTGAAAAAGAGTTTATTGGCCAAACAAAAGAATGAATTAATTTTTTTTTTTTTTGCCAGGAGAATGAATTAATAATTAAATGGTAAGGTTCACTGGTGCAAATTTTTTTAATAAATTTTGAAGGTGATTATCAAAATTACTTATATTTCAAATTTAAAACTAATGAGAGATAAAATCTCTCACTAATTCAGCTGCTATATATCGTGATGCTAAATTTAGTGAGACAGACGTTAATCCATCGCTATTTTCTTGCCTCTAAGGATTGTTCAGTACGGTGAGAACTTATCAAGAAACGTGTTCCTTGCAAAATCAGAACGGCTTGATCAGTTGTTACTTACTAGCTAATACTGCTTCAATATATATATATATATTATATCTGTTCTACAATATGATATCTAGTTTATAGTGTAATTTACAATATAAACTAGATGTTATAATTAAGATTAGATGTAGTATTAGCTTACCACGTCACCACCTACTAGCCTTTGTGCCACATCACCACGTGTCATATAGTACATGAATCATGGTACCAATGTCATGATATTTTAAAATTAAATGACATGAAGTGCCATAATTTTTACCCCCCAACATCAAAAACTTTTCCACACCCATTACATGTTGCTTTTTCTTTCTCATTCAGTATATCAATTTTAGTATAATACCTCCAAATATTATATGTGCATTTTTCCCCTTCTTTTACTAGGCCACTATAATGCATGGAAGAATCATGTTCACTTTGTTTTCTTTTTTCATTTCTCCATCAATAACATTAGTTAGAGTTTCATTACTAACATTCACAGCATTATTGCAGCCAACCATCTTAATAGTTTTCTTTTTCAAATAACGTTATTTTGTTAATTGATTAGTAAATTATTAGTGCAGATTTTTTAGCAAACTATAGTTTCGTTATTAGTGAGAAACACCTCCTCACTGACCTTTGGTTCATTTGTACAATGATTTTTGTTGAGAGTTTTCCTAAGATCTGTTATGAGATAATATGAAGGGCTTTAGTCCCATGTTTTACCCAAAAAAAGAGAGAATAATTTAGAACAATCAACACATATTTGTTATAATAACAAATTTAACTAATTTTTTTAATATCCATAAATTAGTTATCTATATCTTATGTTAAAAATTAAATTGAATATTAAAATATTTCTCTAATCCTATTTATAGCATAGAAACAAAAATAATTTTTTTATTTATAAATTGCATTATTAAATTGCATGAATATACTATTTTATCATTTATTTATTATTGTATTGACTTTCCTCCCATACAATCTACTCCCTTGGTTCCTTTTTAGAAGATAGAATTGTTATGCATGCCTTATTCCTTTTCAAAAAATAGATTTAGGGGTGATGTCAAAAGTTTTTTTTTAAATCCTTATTTTACCCCTTTTAATTATAAAAATGACTCGTTTAATTTTTCATTTTTTAAAACAACTGTCTCTCTTCACTACATATTAACCATTGATAAAGTTAAAAATTTCATAAATTTTAAAATAGAGCTAATAAAGTTTAAGGTTTTTCTTGATTTATGAGAAATATAATAGAAATGACTTATAATTGGATTGGATGAGTATATGTTATTTAGCCCTTCCCACTCCATTCAATAGATTATATCAAAATAAAAAAACACACACACACTCACTCTATTCCTTGTGATTGGCAAGTTGGAAATCTAAGTTTATTGGCAAGCAATTAACGTATGTGTATGATTTTTCTTAATTGGGTTGTCAAATATCCTCATTGTATTAACAAACCCTCAAAAGATATGTCTCCAATTAAATACAAATAAACGGCTACGCCCACAAAAGAATTGTGCTGACTTTCTATTTACATAGATGCCCCCGGACCCCACAAGAATTTTTAGTTTATATCAAGTCCAGTAAAAAAAAAAACACACACACACAACAACAACAAATATTTATATAACCGTTCTTCGGTAAGAATGAACAGAGTTCATCTTCTATTTATTTATTTATTTATTTATTTATAATAAGAATGAATAGAGTTCATCTTCTATTTATTTATTTATAATATGGTTACTTTGATACATTTTTGCCCTAAGAGCCATGCATTAAAATTTAAAATCCAGCACCTTGAAGGAGTATTCAAGGTTATCAAGAAGGGCAAGAAATAAACAAGTATTTCATGTAAAAGGGTTTAAGTAGGAGCAAACATATAGAGACAGAACGGCTTCCTTGTACGACACATCATCAGGCCGCCGTCCCTTTTGTTTCCATTCATTAACTTCCTCTTCGTCACATGTATTGTCAAATGAATATGCTCCTAGCTTGCAAAATCCATAAGTATTGCGTAACACCATTGCCATTACTCATCACCTTACCTTAATCTGGATTCAATTTTCTTTTTCATCAAATAACAGAGATGGGCAACTGTCTTAAGGGCATCCCCAAGAAGGATCAAAGTCTCCCCATTGATGCCACCTTTAAGCTTCCTTCTCCAACACCAGTCTGGCCACCAGGTGAAACTAAAACCATTATCTTCTTCATATAGTTTTCTCTCCTTTCTGGTTCCTTTAGATTGCTAGTTTTTAGTTTTCACATATCAAAGATGTGAAACAGAACATATGCAGATCAGTTATGCATAATTTACAAAGGTCATGATGATACACGACTTGAACACTTCTTAAACATGGTTAAGTTCAATATTCCAGAAACAGAGTTAATATCATATCTTAAACATGTTTAATACTCATATTATACATGAAACCAGGCCTCATGTGTCACAGATTGTGCTTTAGTTTAAGGACAGAATATGTGTACAGAGGTTCAAGCACCGTTTTAAGTATGATTTATGTCGAATACTGTATCATTCAGTGAAGGATTATTACCATTTTATTACATGCAGGTGATGGATTTGCTAGTGGGACCATCAATTTGGGTGAGCTGCAGGTGGCACAGATTTCAACATTCAACAAAGTTTGGACATCCTATGAAGGCGGTCCAGACAATCTTGGGGCTACAATCTTTGAACCCACAGAACTGCCAAAAGGATTCTCTATGTTAGGTTGTTATAGCCAACCTAATAATAAACCATTTTTTGGATGGGTTCTTGTGGCCAAAGATAACTCTTCAACCACAAACTCAGCTCTAAAGGAACCACTTGACTACACTCTTATATGGAGCACCAAGTCCCTGCAAGTCAATCAAAATAGGTCTGCCTATATTTGGCAACCAAACCCTCCTGATGGCTATAAAGCAGTAGGACATGTTGTGACAACAACACCAAACAAGCCTTCGCTTGATAAGATTCAGGTTGTCCGATCCGACCTTACTGATCAGATTGAAACATATACATGGATCTGGGGATCGAGTACATCCAATGACCCCAATGGGTTCAATCTCTATGAAACAAGACCAAGCAACAGAGGCACTCAAGCTCCAGGACTTCTTGTAGGTACATTTCTAGCTCAAAATGGTGGAAACACCGATGCTCTGGCTATATCCTGTTTGAAAAACACCAATGTTAACTTCACCTCTATGCCAAATATACAACAAGTTCAAGCAATAGTTCAAGCTTACTCTCCAACAATGTACTTACATCCTGATGAAGAATACCTTCCTTCCTCTGTAAACTGGTTCTTCACTAATGGAGGATTGCTCTATAACAAAGGAGATGAATCACATCCCACCCCAATACAACCAAATGGCACAAATCTTCCTCAGGATCCTAACAATGATGGTTCCTATTGGTTGGATCTTCCAGCAGACGAAGCCAACATGGAAAGAGTTAAAAAGGGTGATTTACAAAGCTCACAAGCATATCTACACATAAAACCCATGTTTGGTGGAACTTTTACAGACATAGCTTGTTGGGTATACTACCCATTCAATGGACCTGCAAGAGCAAAAGTAGAGTTCATCACCATTTCACTGGGGAAAATCGGTGAACACGTGGGGGACTGGGAACACGTGACCCTAAGAGTGAGCAATTTCAATGGAGAACTAAAAAGCGTTTACTTCTCAGAACACAGTGGAGGCATGTGGGTCGATTCCTTTGATCTTGAGTTCAAGAACGGGAACAAACCTGTTGTCTATTCTTCACTTCATGGCCATGCGTTTTACCCCAAACCAGGGATGAATCTTCAAGGGAGCGATAGTGCTGGACTTAGGAACGATACTGCAGAGAGTAATATGGTAGTGGATATGGGGGTAGGGTACGAACTGGTTTCTGCAGAGTATTTGGGGTCAGAGATAGTGGAGCCGCCATGGTTGAACTATTTCAGAGAATGGGGTCCAAAGATAAGCTATGATGTAGCGGAAGAGTTGAAGAAGGTAGAGAAATGGCTGCCTGGGAAGTTCAAGCAGCTTTTAGAGAAGATTGTGAGTAGTTTGCCGAGTGAAGTGTTGGGTGAGGAAGGGCCCACTGGTCCAAAGGTGAAGAATAACTGGAATGGAGATGAAGTTGTTAATTAATACAATGAAAAGTTTCTTGTTTGAGATATACATATTTATACACACACATATATATTGATATTTTTTTTAATAGTGAAAAGTTTATGAGTTGGGTATCAGAACTCACTAGGATCAAGGCATCTCTCTAAACTCAGAAAGCGTTTACAGAGATACTTACAGATAGTCCATCAACAAGGTTTTCAAATCAGCAACAAGAGTATGTTGATATTTTTTGAGATGATTAAAAAAGTTTAACAAATTACTTAAAAATATTTATTTATATGTATTATTGGTTATTTATCGTTTATAAGTGAGATAAATTAGATGAAAGAAAAATGATAAAAAATATTTTAAAATAATTTATTTAACTTTTTTAATGTCATACAAAAGTTAATTAACTCTTATATCAATGATGTGGTGGTATTTTTTTTAAAAAAAAGAAGAAAATGTGTAAAAGTTAATTAGCCTTTAAATTTTTTTTTTAAAAAAAATCAAATTATCCTTTAATTTCTTTACCATAATCCACATACCCATGATATTGACAGAGGATCCTACAATTTTAAAAAGTCCCAAGGGAGCTAGTTCGGGTGATTTAATGGCAAAGGACCTTACAGTTAAAAAAGTCCAAAGGGTAATTAAAGATTTTTTTTGGGGGCGGTGCCTAATGTCACTCGGCCAAGAAGACCGCTACTATCCTATATTTGATATGATAGGGATAAAAATAACCACTATTGTAAAAAAAAAAAAAGCACTTCCGATAATTAATTATAAATTTCTTGTTAATTACCTCACTCTGATCCTTAACATAAGAGGTGGTTAATTTTTTTTTTTAAGATCAAAGAAGTTAAATAAATTATTAAAAAAAATTAATATTTTAATTTTTTTAACTTTTAACTTATTTATAACTCAATCATTTAAATATCAGCTAGTATGATTCAGTCCTTAGATTTGTATCCAGATAGAATCTCCTACATCTCAAGCTTACATCCTTTTGAGATCTTTATCCAAGGGTGATCTAATCGCTTGCAGTAGCAAGCAAAGAATGTTTGAAGGAAAGGGTAGAGCATGACGCCTCTGTATACGGACTTTAATTCTAACAAGCCTTCTAATTTCAGAGATGTCAAGTTGGGAAGAGTGATAGCAGGAAGTTGCGTTTCAGAATCATCATCTCCAACCATTTCTTTCATCCCCGAACAATTAACAACGGAAATGGTGCGAAGGTTTTGGAGGCATGCTGATAACTTTGGAGTCATCAAAGTCTCCATGCTGCTGCATTCCCAAATGTGGAGATCTGTGAGATGAGAAAAGAGGGTGGATTCATGCAAGGAATCGGCACGAGGTGACACTAAACTTTTCAAGTCCTTCAAATAAGAAAGGGATAGAGATTCAACAAGTTGGGAAGAGGAGCAACTGCCATGCAAACAACGCAAGTACTTCACATCATTACATTCGCTAATATCCAACCGTTCAATTTGGTGTGCATCATTGTTGTTGTTGTTGTTAGTGGGCGGCATATGACAACTTTCTCTCATTTTGTGCTTCACAACAAAGTCCTTGAAAGTCATGCAAATCACGTGCGAGTGCTGCCTTCTTCTGTAATCACCTCATGGATGAACCATAAATAAAAAATATTGCCGATGAACTAGTTCTAAATTAAAAAAACTGTTAAAATAGACCATATAATTAAAAAAAAAAAGGGAACAGGAAATCACCGAAAATGTCACGGGAAGATACCAGTTCGAAGGCGTAGGTTTCGTTTTCTCAGCATGGGTTAATATCTCTACAAAAGCATCTATTACCTAAGGATGCATGCAATTAAATATTAACATAATTAAAACCTTAGTTATTAATATTAAAATAGAATATAATAATGTAAAAGATAAACACTCACCAACGAATCTCTGGTTTAACAAGCGTGGTGAATTCTTTTTGAGTCAAATGTAAACGTGGGGATTGAAAAACCTTATCTCCAGAGCTCATGAATTAGAGTGAGTGATTTGGAACACACAACTTAAAATATAATACATGCACACACACACACATGTATTCACGCATATACATAAATATTATTAGAAGCATGTGTACATATAGTTGGAAGTACGAAACTAACCTTAAAGATTCAGACACAAATCGTATCGCCTGCAAGTAAAAACTTGAGAATGTAGGAGGTTGTCTTCAAGATCACTATTGGAGCTTGCGTTGTGAGAACCAAAATTGTTGGATTGGGGGAATTCAGGACATGGTCGAATGCCTTTGCCTTTGTTTTTATTAATATGAGATTTGACTCTGTTAGCACTTAGTGCAAATACCAATCCACAATAGTTACACTGCACTTTCTGTCCTCCCTGCAATAGCTAAACGTGTTGCCACACTTCATCATCCCTTGGCCTTCTACCTGCCTTTCCCATTCTTACTTTTCCTGCATAGTATGCAATATGTTGAACCAACGTAACATGCTTTCACAGGTTGAAACTCACTTAGCTTTTCAGAGCATGACTTTGACTCAGGACTAAAGTGCAAGTACCTATTTTGACAACACACACAGTTTAAACGAACAAAGTAACTAAGGAATGGAAATTATTAGTATGCGCAGCGCGACTTGAGAGAGTGAATCTTGAATCTGTCCAACCTCAAAGTAGAGAGTGAATACATAACAGTGGAAAGGCAGAAGCAGAAGCAACAAACGGAGATAAAATTAGTTCACATGATCGCATCGAAATGAAGAAATGAAAGAGAGGAATTCACTGAATGCTATCTCAAGCGCTGGTAGCATCGCGGCGGCCGACTGCGCTGGATCGAGGCAGACTGCGGCCGATTGCAGTGCTCAATCTGCTATACAGCTGGAGAACAGACCGTACAGCGTAGGAAATAAAATAGTTTGGGAAAATGACAATGAGATTAATGTAAAGAATTTTGTAATTAAATAATTTCACAAAATTG
>QFDD01002870.1:0-21869 GCA_006871305.1 Vachellia collinsii | reverse complement strand
GTTTTGACAGAACTCGAGTTTCATTTGGAGAACTCGAGTTTCGGGCTTTAAAACTATGTTGAAAAACAAAACTTCCATTCAGAACTCGAGTTACATTAAAAGTTTTGATGGAACTCGAGTTATGGAAAACAGAACTCGAGTTTCGAAGAGAGAGAAACACAACTTCCTTTCAAAACTTGAAGTTTCGGTGAAAGTTTTAGTAGAACTCGAGTTTGGTTTAACAGAACTCGAGTTTCGAAGAAAGAGAAACTCATCTAAGCGAAAGCTCTCACAGAACTCGAGTTTCAGGATTACAGAACTCGAGTTTCGGGCAGAGAAAAATTTCTGAACTTCCAAACTTCTTTCCAAACTTGAAGTTTCGCTTAGAGTTTTCATAGAACTCGAGTTTGGTGAACCAAAACTCGAGTTTCAAGAGACAAACTTGTTTTAAACTTAAAACTTCCAGTGCAACTCGAGTTTCATATAAAAGTTATCTTTTGAAAAATCCTATAACTTGAAGTTTTGTGAAGGACAACTCGAGTTTCGAAGAGAAAACACGTTGTAACTCAAAACTCTCAAGGCAACTCGAGTTTCACATGAAAGTTATGATTTGAGAAGTATCAAAACTTGAAGTTTTGCATACTGGAACTCGAGTTTCGAAGAGCACTTCGCAGCGTGACTTCCAGTAACCTCTGAAAATCGAGTTTCAAGTTCTGTAACTCAAGTTTTATCAAAACTCTTATTAAAACTCGAGTTATAACAAAAGTTTCGAAGATTTCTACATTGAAAACTTGCAAGAACTCGAGTTATGAGAAAGGAAAACTCGAGTTTAGTTTCCGACAGTTGTGCGGCGTTGTCAGGAAGCATAATACAGATTTCAAATATTGCGGCGTTTATTTAATCTCCTTGCCAGATCAGAAAGGAGCCTCAACGGACGAATTCCAAGCACTGAGTCTAACGGAAACTTGATTGACTCCAACGGCTCTTTAATTCTCCGCGTCTATAAAAGCCGACGCGTGAAGAACGAAGAACAGAGCAACGAACGCACACGAAAACGCTATTACGTTATCTTCTCTATTCTCATATTCAAAGTGCTTCAGTGATTATCATTCAATTCTCAGAAAGGAGAATATACTTGTTGTTTATTAAATTTGTGAGAGTTACTCAAGGTTGGAGAATCTTGAGTGTGTTGAGACACGAGCAAAAGTGTCTGTGGGTTAGTTTGAGTTAGGAAGGGGGAGAGTCCTTCTTCGGATTGGTTGTAATCTGTTGAGATTAGTGGATTTGAAAAGCTCAGAGGATTCTGAGGACTGGACGTAGGTCAGAGAGGACCGAACCAGGATAAACCACTTTGTCCATTTCCTTCATACTCTGTTTTACTCATTTAACGTTGCGAAAATTTTATCTGACCAATTCACCCCCCCTCTTGGTCGAATCCGATCCTAACACAAACCACAGAGTCTACCCAACTATACAAAAGAAAAAAAAAGGAACAATCTAATAATCTACTATTAATTTATCAAAAAGGATCTACAAGTTGTTCTAATCCAGTTCCATGAACTACACGATTCATTAGACTTACATGATCCTACATTAATTTTCCACATGAAACTCCCTATAAATTCCTCATCAAGGCCTCCCATTTCTTCATCAAACACTACATTACATTACACAACAACACACTACAATGGAGTTATCATCCAAGCTCCCATTTTCTTTATTCTTCTTCATCCTCCTCTTTGCTTCCAAATCCCATGCTCAGGATTCACCACAAGACTATGTGAATGCCCACAACGCAGCGAGATCACAAGTGGGTGTTCCAAACATAGTTTGGGATGAGACGGTCGCGGCTTTTGCACGGAACTACGCCAACCAACGCAAGGGTGACTGCCAGCTAATCCATTCCGATGGTGGCGGTAAGTATGGTGAGAACCTCACCGGCAGCACCGGGGACCTGAGTGGCTCGGATGCAGTGAAGCTGTGGGTGGATGAGAAGGCGTATTATGACTACAATACAAACTCGTGCGCCTCCGGGAAACAGTGCGGGCATTATACTCAGGTGGTGTGGAGGAATTCGGTTCGTGTTGGTTGTGCAAAAGTGAGGTGTAACAATGGAGGAACTTTCATTACCTGCATCTATGATCCCCCTGGAAACTACGTTGGAGAAAAGCCTTACTGATCGATATGGAAGGAATTGAAAGGAAAGTGATGAGGATGATCTCATGTTCTGAATTTAAGTAAGAATTGTTAGAATAAGGGAAATAAAAGCAATAAATAAATGGAACTGCAGAATTCCTTGTATTTTGAATTAAGATCTTTGTCATGTTGTGATGGAATAATAACAATAAATTTAAAGTACTTTCGTGTCTTAAAGTACATTGTTTGTCATGTTTAGAGTGAGTTTAAAAATGAATACATTTCAATTTACATGATGAATTTGAAGTTTTTTCTCGTTTTAGGAGTAAGTTTTTTATTTTCTTCCTAATCAATGATTTCATTGGTAAGATTTTATATTGTGACGTTATTTTGCATAACCTTATATATGAGGGATCTATATTTTTTTCCCCTTGCAGTTGTTATCACATATTCTCATAATAAAGCTTCCTCAGAATTTGGATTCCTTCACTTTTTTAATGAGAAAAATAGAAGGAAAAAAACAATTATTTGATCAATATAATTTTGAATTTGATTATAATTTAGTCCCGAAATCTTTAATCAGGGAACTCAATTGTTAGTGTAAAGTTTTTGATTTGGTTGAAACTTACCCACAAGTAAGTTTTGTGAATTCACAATTACATTCTCATACTCATTTATATATTGAGGTGCTAAATCAGGCCAACGTAGCAAGTTATGGGTGGAAAAACTCACACTATTGCAATTTGACAGTTTATGAACTAAAACCAGAGCCAACTCGATCGCCAAACATCCCCCCATTTTAATTTTTTTTTTGAACATTTTAAGTATTTTATTTTAATTTTTGAAATTAAATCATAAACTTTTATATACTTGTTCTTATATTTTTCATGAAACTATATAATTTATTAAATTAAATCCAACACTTGTAAATATAAACGTGTAATCTATTTTACATACTTAGTTTTTTGTCATCATTTTTATATTAATATAAGCATGATAAATAGGAAGAAAATGATAAATTAAACATAATATCAAGTTACTTACATTAAATAAGGATTTATTTAAATTTCAAGTGTAAAGTAATAAATTGTTTTTATTCAAATCTGCATGATTTCATATTTTGAGACATTCATTTACTTTTCCCCCCCTATCTCTCTATAATCTATCTGTCATAAATTTTAACGGAGGTTGAATCATGGGCCAAATTTTGGAGATGCAATTCAACTGTTTTGAATTTGTTATATTGCCTAATTGTTTGAAGATCGTAACTGCACTTGACTAATATTTTACTTTCATGTCAACTTGGAATTTCGTTAAATTGCTTACACGTCAACTTGGAATTTCGTGGTAATAAGTCAATAGGCGAAAAAAAACTAATGTTCAAAACTTGAGTTAAGATGTAAATACACATAAGTTTTTACCAAATGGCCGTCCATAACAATATATACTTTTCAAAGATACACAAATACCCATGAATATTCTAAATGAGAGTACAAATAACATGATCTTTAAATATGACTCAATCCCGTTACTTATTGTAGTGGGTTAAGACCCAGCACCGTCACTTCTAGTAGAAGGGCTCACACTATTTTTTGTGTGTGTGTGTCTAACGGTGAGGTCACGATATAGCCCACAATTTAGGGTGTGTTTGGGATAGCACTCCACTGTTATGTTAATGTAAAACACAATAAAACTTTTCTTACTTAGTCTAAAAACTATAAATCACGTTGAAAAAAGTAGTTTTGACTGTTAATTGAAACAACGCTACCTCTTGCACCTCTACACATGAACACTTTGAGGGCTCCTTTGTGTTGCGACAGACTAACACTACAAAAAAATTTGACCATCAGCAGCGATAAAGTTGCCGCTAAAAGTCTTTTAGCGGCGACAAGTCACCGTCAAAGAGTCGCCGCCGTAGGGGCTGTCACTGAAGGTTTCGGTGGCGACAAAAATAAGTCGCCACTGAAAGTATTTTCACACTTATTGAAAAAATAATATTTTACTCTGGTAACTGTCGCATCATCACCAGTCGGTGCTACATCACCGTCAACTGCCATATCACCACCACTACTTGAACACCATATGTCACCACATCTATGGCGCCTCGCACTGCCACATGTTGCTAGCTGATAAATCTGACGGTTTGCCTTCTCCAGGAATCGAACCTCCAACCCCTTGGCTGCGCTTGTGAGCCTTTGCTAGTTGAGCTGCAATGACTTTGCATACTTTAAACACATATTTAAATATATATAACATTTTACTACATAATAAATTATAGACATTTATATAGAGACACACATTTATGTATATATTATTTGTACATATATCTATATATACAATATCTAATATTATTAGAAACTAAAATAAATTGGATAATAATTTTAATGTATGTGTTTATTATTTTTTATATTTGTATTCTATTTTATATATAGTATAGTATTGATTGAATAATATATTATTTTAATATACTAATATTTTTATAAACTTATTTAATTTATTAATTTCATAATTTTTACTTTTTTAAAATATTATTTTTAATAAAAAATTTACAAATAAAATAAATATTAAATTTCTCGTCTTTAGCAGCAGCTTTTGTGTCACTGCTAAAGACAACAAATATAAAATAAATTTTAAATAAATAAATTTTAAATACCTTCATTGAAGATGGTCTTCAATGGTGACTAAAAAAAGTCGATTTTGAATGAATGTGGTCTTCAATGTTTAACTAAAAAAAATTTAAATTCTATCATAGAAAATTTCATAACAGAGAAATATGTGACAGGCCAATTGTCACACATCACTTGTCTCCTCCTAAAACTTTATTAAAGATCACTATTGAACCACTTTACTATCTTTTATACATGAATTGGTCAAAACAACAAAATTTAAAAACGTACCAAAAATTATTGTTCATTTGGTAAATTTTCAGATTTTTTGACCTACTTTAAAAATTCAAAACTAATTCTAAAAAATCGAAATTGAGTGGTTCAAGTCTCTAAATGAAGCTTATTAGATTTCCTACAGGGAAAAATATCAATTTGTCTCTTGACCAATTAATACAGTTTATTTCATGAAATTTTATTGTTCACAAGGTCACTTTTCAATTTTTCAGATTTTCCCATCAACTTTGGAAAACTATAGCTTTCTGTCTACACATTGAAATTTAGCAAACTCTATCTCATTTTAAAGCTTGCAATATGCAGTATTTTCATAAAAAATTTCAAGTCATTTGAACCTCAGTTGTTATTTTTCACTGTTACTTCAGCTTTGTCCTTTGTTAAGGGCTTTGGAGCCTTTTCAATTTATTTTGCATGCTCACATTCCTCTCTTTCATGCATATAAACAATTCACATAATAATATAGCATGCTTGGTCTATTTACACAGCACATACATAATGTTTCATAGTGTAGGAATTTAAGCTACAATCATCCAAAAGTGCACATAAGTCACATAGTCAACTTGTACAAGCTATCCATATGATTTGGCAATCAAAATTCCACTTTAGCCTTGTACTTCCTTGCCTTTGCTCTTTGAAATTTTCCCTAAAGGGTGTTATTATTAGAGAGTGATATTTCAAATAAATCCCCATAGCAAAATCACTATCAATGACATTAATATGCATAATTATCACATACATCAATCTAGCCATGCATACATATAAAATACTATGACTTGGAATGGCATTTGCATATATTATGACATGTTATAACTACCGACAAATAGTACATTTTCTAACAAATAAACGTGGTAAAATTCATCAATAACAATTATAAACAATATTGATATAAAAGATAGTAATCTTGCTGCCTCAATTGTCAAACTTTACAAGCGAGTTTTCTAAGTGGTTTCACAACTTCCCTCTTCCACCTTTAAGCTCTTCCTTTTTCAAATAACACTCCTACACATATCTGGCATCAACATTAGGCCATTTTCAATGCATTATAATAATTAAAAATCCATGAAACACAATCTTATCCATTTTAATCCTTAAACTTCTAAAGTTTTCAATTATGATTAATGCTTTTAAATTTGTTTTCTCACTTCTACTCTACACAATTTTGCCTTCTAAATCCATTGGAAGCATCAAAATCATCAAAAACTCACTCCTTCCCCAAGAAAAGCAGCAAACAAAAAATGAACAGAAAAATTTCAGCAAGTATGGTTTTCAATTTTTATCATCACACACATGCATAAAATTATTCCTAGACCCAAGTTAGGGGGTTATATCAAGCCATAAAAAAGGGGGGAATTACTGTAGGATCCTATACAAAAAAATTAATATCAGAAAGGTCACAAGATGTTATTAATAGTAGTCGCTTGAGTTGTCAATGAGACATTTCTAATATTAATTCTCTTACATAGGACCTTATAGTAATTCCTCCTAAAAAAATCTTCAGATATTAATACAATTCATGGAGTCAACGGTGAAAAAAAAGATCTAGTTTTCTTAGCCATAACCCATTGTGATTATTTTGAAATTTCCACCACTTCTTATCTAACCCTACTTGGTCATTTCTAACAATTTAACAATTGTTTTACTAATTAGGATCCATTCAAACCAGAGCCTACGTACCCAACTACAAAGAGATAGACATAATTAAATAATCTACTATTAATTTATCAAAAAGGATATATAAGTTATTCTTCTCCAGTTCCATGCACTAGACGCTTCATTAGACTTACAGGATCGTAGCTACATTAATTTTCCACATGAAAATCCCTATAAGTTCCTCCTCATGGCCTCCCATTTCTTCATCAAACACTACATTACATAATAACAGACGATAATGGAGTTATCATCCAAGCTTCCGTTCTCTTTCTTCTTCTTCATCATCTTCTTTTTCTTTGCTTTCACAGCCCATGCACAGGATTCACCACAAGACTGTGTCAATGCGCACAATGCAGCGAGATCACGAGTGGGTGTTCCAAACATAGCTTGGGACGAGACAGTCGCCGCTTTTGCACGGAACTACGCCAACCAACGCAAGGGTGACTGCCGGCTAATCCACTCCGGAGGTGGCGGTAGGTACGGTGAGAACCTCGCCAACAGCACCGGGGACCTGAGTTGCGCAGGTGCCGTGAATCTGTGGGTGGACGAGAAGGCGTATTATGACTACAATACAAACTCGTGCGCCGCCGGGAAACAGTGCGGACATTATACTCAGGTGGTTTGGAGGAATTCGGTTCGTGTTGGTTGTGCAAAAGTGAGGTGTAACAATGGAGGAACTTTCATAACCTGCAACTATTATCCTCCTGGAAACTATATTGGACAAAAGCCTTACTGATCTCGTGTTCTGAATAATTTGCTTTAAGTAAGAATTGTTAGAATAAGGGAAATAAAGGCAATAAATAAATGGAACTGCAGAATTCCTTGTATTTTGCATTAAAATCATTATATGTTGTGATGGAAGAATAACAATAAATTTAAAGTACTTGCGAGTGTCAAAGTATATTATTTGTCAAAGTATATATCGAATTTCCACCATGAGAAATAAGTTTAATATCCAAAAAATATTTTTAAAAGATTATCTTCACTATAAGAATACATGTACTAAAAAAAAAAAGAGATGATTTCATCATCTCTCTTGAAAGGTAAATTTAAGAGGTTTTTGTATCTAACAGGCTAATAGGTTGAGATGAACTCACCTCTTAAACTTTTTTTTCCATAACGTAATTCTATATCTTGTTGAGTCATGAGCCTTGAAGGTTTTTATTAACAACAATTTGAATAATCTTCTTCACTAATTTATTGGTTAACATGCTTAATAATTAGTAATTGTGGAGTCAATTGGAGCTCATAAAATCAAGCTAGAGTAGGTTTGAGATGATCTAGATGCTTATTGACTAAACAACTGTAATTAAGTTCATATTAATTAATCCCTCGGATCATATATATAAGTAACACTCTCTCGGAATGTAATATTTTATATTTATCTAAAAGATTAATTCACATTTCTCCAGTTTTACTCCATATTAATTATATGTCTTTCTCATATATTTTTCTCAATATTCTCTTTCATAATTTTTTTAATCTTTATCTTTATCACCAGTCATCTTCAGATATATTTAGGGTAAAATGGTATGGAAGGAGACGATGGAGTGGTATTGAAGGACGCATTGTGTCGTGGTGTCGTTGTCATGTCAATGTGGCAATCACTGATATGAGAAAAGTATGGAAAGCAAACAATAACATTAGGAAAGGGAAATTGGCCAAAAAAAAAAACATTAGGAAAGGGAAAAGTATTGCAGTTGGCTCAGAAAAAAGCATTGCAATAGGCACAGAAAATATTGAATATTGATTAATTGCATTTGAGATGTACAGTGATATTCTTATTTATAGGAGTATGGAAAAGTTTAGAATTATGGATAGTAATACAAATGTTATGGGTTAATTGGGCTTCCCTTTATTTTGGGCTTCAATATCTATCAAATTAGACAAGTTCTTGTGTGTACTAAGTACACCATGTTATTTTTGCACTCTCCAATCAAAATTTGAACCTGAAGTTTTAAATTTTAACATGAAAAAATCAATTATATTTATTGGATAGTAATACAAATGTTATGCGTTAATTGGGCTTCCTTTTATTTTGGGTTTCAATATCTATCAAATTAGACAAGTTCTTGTGTGTGCTTGGTGCACCATGTTTTAAACTTAAAGATGAAAAATTCAATCATATTTATATACATTAGTGCAAAATTTTCATACTGGATTTTCAAAATTTATCACTGACGTATACAAAATTTGCTTCTAACGTTTCAATTTTCAACATCAAAGATTGGAGATAACAGACTAACAATCTTTAAGTCTTGTTGAAAACATCGAAGATTTAAAAGACTTGTTGCAAAGATTTCACTGTCATCTTTCATAATTTACAATTGACTATATAATATAATAATTAATCTGCATATGACTTTTCAAAGTTCAACATGAAATATTTTAGGAGAAAGAATAGTTACGTAACTAGACATGTGTATATAGTAAATCCAATTGAAAAAAAAATATCTGCCTTTTATTCTCTGTACTATCAGCGATTATTGTGGCCTGCTAAAAGAAAAACTAAATACTGAAGGACAAAAAACTTGAAGAACCAAATTTTAAATTATTTTCTTATTTTTGTTTTGAAACTTGCACCACCTAGCTAATTGCTTACACAACCCTAATAAGTTATGGCTAACAACTTGTTATATTTAATTAAGATCTTTTATAACCAATGACTTAGTTGTAGGCAAACACAGATAATAACAGATTTCCAACGAACCCATTGCACTTATTTACTCATTAAAATCCACATGTGTATTAAAAAAAGAAGACTAAATTACTCAAACATCTCTTGAACTTTAGACTATGTAATTTAACCTAGTCCAGAGTTAGGGGTTTATATCTAGGGATAAAAAAAAAAGAAAAATCTTTACCAAATATTAAGGTGATTAAACGGTGGGAAAAAAAAAAGATCTAGTTTCTTAGCCGCCAGCCATTATGATTATTTTGGAATTTTCACCAGTTGTTATCCAACTCTAAAAGAAGTGTTGTGGAATTTCCACCACTTCTTATCCAAACCAGAGTCTTCCCAATTTTCATGAACTACACGATTCATTAGACTTACAGGATCCTAGCCACATGAATTTTTTTGTAGCCACACTAAAAAGAAAAAATCCTATTTCTGATGGAATTAGCCATGGTTTTCTGACAGAAATTTCTGTAGCAAAATTTGCGAAGGAATTAGTTATAGAAAAATATTCCGTGGCAATTACCGACAGAAATTTTCCGTGGCAAATTTAATTATTTATTAATTATTTATTATAATTATAATCATTATTAATTAATTATTAATTTCAATTTTAAAATTTTTATTTATTATTCTTATTTATTTTATTATTTACTATTAAATCTTAATTAATATATTAATTAAAATCAATATTAAATATTAAAATATTAGAAATAATATTTATTTTATTTGTAATAATTTTATATTAAAATTAATATTTTTGAAAATAATAAAAATTATGAAATTAATAATCATATAAATATTATATATAAATAATTTATTATGCAATATAATAATATATATATATACATATTTAAATATGCATTAAGAAGATACAAGGTTGTCGTAGCTCAACTAATAAGGGATCACGCACGTGCACAGGTGGTTAGAGGTTCGAATCTTGGAGGAGGCAAAATTAAGAATTTATCAGGTGGTGACACATCGTTCAACTAATAAGGGATCACGCGTGTGCACAGATGGTTAGAGGTTCGAATCTTGGAGGAGGCAAAATTGAGAATTTATCAGGTGGTGACACGTGACGGTGTAGGAGGTGACACGTGGAAGGACTTGGGGTGAAGTGGCGGCTAGCGGAAGTGACACGTGACATTATTATTTATTAAAAAAAAGGAAATTTGCCACGGAAATTTCTGTGGCAAACTTTGGAATGGAGGAACTTTCATAGCCTGCAACTATTATCCTCCTGGAATCATTATTGGACAAAAGCCTTACTGAACTCGTGTCCTGAATAATTTGCTTTAAGTAAGAACTCGTGTCCTGAATAATTTGCTTTAAGTAAGAACTTTTAGAAGAAGGGAAGTAAAGGCAATAAATAAATGGAACTGCAGAATTCCATGTATTTTGCATTAAGATCGTTGTGTCATGTTGTGATGGAATAATAAAAATAAATTTAAGTACTTGCGTGTGTCAAAGTATATTGTTTGTCCAAGTTTAATATCCGGAAAATACCTTTAAAGGATTATATCTAGTATATACGTACTTAGAAAAAAAGAGGAGATTTCATCATATCTCTTGAAAGGTAAATTTAAGGGTTTTTGTATCTAATAGGCTAGTCTTTTGACATAAACTCACCTTTTAAACTTTCTTTTCCATAACTTAATTCTATATCTTCTTGAGTCATAAGCCTTGAAGGTTATTATATTAACAACAATTTGAATAATTTTCTTCATTAATTTATTGGTTAACATGCTTAATAAATAGTCATTGTGGCATTTAGGGCTCATAAAATCAAGCTAGAGTAGGTTTGAGATGATCTAGATGCTTATTGACTAAATGAGTCTAATTAAGTTCCTATTAATTATCCCTCTGATCCTATATATAAGTAACACTCTCTCATATAAGGTTTATCCTATATACAAGTAGTATTTTATATTAGTCTAAAAAATTAATGCAAATTTTTTCATTTTTTAATCCAAATTAATTATATATCTTTCTCATTGTTATAAATATTATTATGTGGATGTCCATATTTCCTATTATCCCTGATTATGTTTTCCCTTATGTGATATTCATGTTTTCTATGACCAGGCAGAAAGGCTAATCAAATAATTATGGATTAATTAATGGCACAAAAGGTAAAAGAGGAACTTTGGAAGAGTAGGGACCAAAATGACATTTTTAGAATTGAAGGACCAAAGTGTAAATTTGAAAGTTGGGACCAAATTGTCATTATGAAATTCAAGGGCATTTTGGTCAAAGTTTGACCAAAATATTTGAAAAATTTTTAAAGCACCAAAAGATAGAGAAAAATTCACTGATCAGTAATTGAGGCCCAGTTTAGGTCAGAATGACAAAAATAACCTTTGTGGGAATTTTAAAGGTTATTTAATATTTGACTATTTAATAAAATAATTAGTCAAATATAATTATTTAAAATACCTAGAGCCCTCAAATATTTGATTTCAGAGTGTAGGAAAATAGCTGAGAAAATATAGTATTTTATAAAATTGATTTCAAGATAAAGTCAGAAATGATTTGCAAGAACGGAAGAAAAAGGTTCGGAAAAACCCCAAAATTGGGTTTTCTTTCAAAATTAATTAAAGACACATCTAGAATGAGAATTGAGAAAGGAAAAATGATTAAAAGAGCAGAGGAATTATAGGAATTTTTAAGAACACTGAATTGTTTAAGTGATCATAAAATCCTCGAAAAACATTTTCAGAAGAAAATTTTCGGGTAAAGCAACATTAAAGCTACTTTACTTTCATAAAGGAGATTGTGGGGACATGAGGAGTGCCACTTGGTGCCCTCTTATTCAAAGAGAAAACGCAAGAGGGATATTTAACTCAAAGTGGTAGATTACATCAGTATAAAGTTACCCTAGCAGTGTAAGTGGACCCCACAATTATTTTTACTTATGGACAGCCTTTAAAACATATTTACAGCTCTCATTCTGCCCAAATCACGATCAGGACTTATAGTAACAGAGTGAGAAGGCGTCACTTCAAGAGGTGGAGGAAGGAGAAGTGGAATCAAGCTAAACTCAAGGTAAGAGCTCAATTCTTTTCATGAAATTGATCTACAAGCTCTTCTCTTCCTTTTGAATGGTGTAATTCTTGATATGGTGAAGTATTTGGGCTGCTGGAGATTTAGGTTTTAGAGAGAGAAAATCAAGAAGGAAGTGATTTAGATCAATCAAAGGTTACCAAACAACTTCTCATGCAATTTGCAACATTTTGGCATTTGGTTTGAAGTGATTTGAGCTCATATTGAATTTTGGCATCAAACCCTTGTCTTGGCTGCTGGGTGAAACTGATCATGCATGGGGATGGAAGTTTTTATGTTGTTAAATGATTGGAAAATGGTCTAGGAATGATTTTATGCATGTGTGGGATGATAGAAAGTGAAATCCACACTTGCTGAAATTTTCTGTGCATTTTTGGATTTCTGCTGTTCATGGGAGAAGGAGTGAGTTTTTGATGATTTTGATGCTTCCAATGGATTTAGAAGGGAAAATTGTGTAGGGTAGAAGTGAAAAAACAAATTTGGAAATTAGAATCAAAATTGGAAAATTTGGAAGTTTAAGGATTGAAATTGCTAAGATTGAGTTTTGTGGACTTTTAATTGTTATAATGCCTTGGAAATGACTTAATGTTGATGCCCAATACATCATATTATATGTAGGAAGTCCAATTGTTAAGGGGAGAATTTAAAAGCAAGAGGGAAGTGCAAAAATCACAAGGCAAAGTTAAAGAAGCAAGGTAGCAAAAACTACTAACCCTACACTAATGTTAGCATTGATGATTGTTTATGATTTGTGCCTTATTATAAGTTAATTTGTTGATATTTGAATGTGTGATAGTATGATTTAACATGCCATGGTTATGTGAAAAATGTTTGAAAACATGAGTATCACATGTTCATGCATCACTAGCCAAATAATAAATGATGATAATACATTTGGTGAGTGTGTTGGTGTTTTTGCTATGGAGATTTCTATGAAATCTCACCCTCCCATAATAACACCTTATAGGACAAATTTCCAAGAACAAAGGAAAGGAACCACAAGAGTAAAGGTGGGTGATTTTCAAATGCAAGGGAATGGTAATTCAAGTGGAATGTAGTTTCATGTTGTTTTTATGGATTTTAGAAAAGTTGTATGTTAAACTTATGCACTATGAAGCATGATGTATGTGCTGTGTAAATAGGCTAAGCATGCTAGATTATCATGTAAAAGTATTATATGTATTGATGAGAGGAAGGTGAGCATGCAACAAGCTTTAAAAGGGTCCAAAACCCTTAACAATGGCTAAACTTGAGTTGAAGGTAAAACAGGGCAAATGAGAACCAAATAGTTTGAAATTTTCCAGACAAATACTACACATTCCAATCTTTAAAATGAGTCAAATTTTGTCAAAATTTGATGTGTAGTCAGAAAGTTATGATTTTCCAAATTTAGGGGAAAAATCTGGAAAAATTGAAAATGACCATATGAACAGTGGATTTTCACAAATTAAACTGTATTAATTGGCCAATAATTTGGACAAATTGATATTTTTTTTCCCTACAGTAAATTCAATAAGCTTCATTTAGATACTTGAACCACTTCAATTCAATTTTCCTAGAATTAGTTATGAATTTTTAAAGTTGGCCCAAAAATTTGGAAATTTACCAAGTGATAGTAACTTTGGTAAGTATTTAGATTTTGTTGTTTTGGCCAATTTCATGTGTGGAGGATAGGTAAGTGGTTCAATTCTGGTCTCTAATGAGGTATTAAGAGATTCTTAGTGAGGTGTGACACCTTAATATCTTATATAATCTCTGATATTGATCTATCTTGATACTGTAATTCATGCCTATAAATATAAGGAATACTCTAGAGATAATCAAGAAGAATTATTTTCCCATTACGCCTTAATTTTTTCGCTTTTTCTTTTTTCTCTCTTAAATTCATAACACGTTATCAGCACGATACTCTACCCAAGGGTTAGATTCATAATCTACTCTAGTTTACTCATTTGCTTGTATGCTTTTATTTTTATGCTTTTCCATGCATTATATTGAACTAGAGATTTCTAATGCATATCTTTTTATGTCAGATAATCTTAAGTCCTTCTAAGTCTTTAATTACTTTAAATTTTGTTCTCAAAGGCTTATACCGGAGATCAAAAGGTTATTTGAAGTATATGATTATGCACTGCTTTTATTTGAAATCAAAATATTGATTATGCGACTCCCTCTCTCTTGTCGTTGCTGATTTGAAGAACCCACAAATCAATTTTGTTTTGAAATCAAGTTTATACTGAGCATCTTAAAATCACTTTGAATCTGTTTTCAGCATTTATGTTCTGATCTCTTATGATGCTTCTTTTTATTTCTTTTTCTCTGAACGAGAGGAGGATAAAACTTTGATGCCTCCAACGACCACTGACATTTTTAGATCCTGTTCATTGATTTGGTTTTGGAAATTCAACTTTGAAAGGGCATTTATTTTCAAACCCATCAATATTTTGAAGCTACCTATGACCAATGTCCCCTCCTTCGTCGGAAAATCAAAGCCCATCAAATGCTTTCCTGTTTTGCATTAAAATTGAACTTGGATTTGATTACTGACATTTACATGAGAAAATCCTTGCCCAAATGAATTTCGATGTATTCTTTCATGGTTTCCGGTGTAAAACACGTCGAAAAACAGTCGAGATATCGTCGGGAACTAGATGAAATTTGAGCCTCATATTAAACCAAAAAAAATTCTGAAATTTGTTTGGGCTTGGAGACTTCGGGCCACATGTTTTGGGCTGTAGTTTTAGACCTCTAAAATTTAAAAAATGGAGTATCTGGGCTTGAGCGTTTGGACTACAATATTTTTCTAATGATTGAAAAAAAAAATCCCAAGCCCTTTTTCTGAATGTGTTTATAGGCCTGGACTAATGCAAATATTTTATTTATTTCCAAAAAAAATAGGCCCCTCTTTAAAAATTTTCTTTGGGCTGTATATAGTTTTGGGCTAACACTTGGGCTCCTTGTTGTTTTATTTATGGACATTCATTTAAGTCATAAAAAAAATATTTGAACCATTTGTTATTTAATTATTAAATTAGTTCTAAAAATTTTCTGTTGAGCTCAATTAAGTTATTTCTCATTTGTGCTTTTTGTGAAATATTCCATAGCAATTTGAATAAATTGTTTTGAACTCATTTGTTGAGTTTAATTGTAATGTGGAATATTCCATAGCAATTTGAATAAATTGTTTTAAACTCATTTGTTGAGTTTAATTGTACTTTTTCCATGCATGATTTATTTCATCAAAAATGTTGAATAGTTTTATTCAATTGCAAAATTTATTTTTGTATCATATCCAATTATGGATTTGTTTTATTTATTAAATTTTACAATTATTTAATTTCTGAATTATGCGAAGTTGCATTTAAGTCATAATATGGAAGAATAAATTATTGTATGCGTGCATGGATTACTGAGAGAATTTAATATTTTAATTTAATCAATTGATTAAATTATCATTAAGGATATGCATATTTAGAATTCAATTGTATACAATTAATATTTGTTTTTAGTATACAATCTTGGGGAGTAGCTAAGGATCCTTTATATTGGATACATAAAAGACCCACTTATTCTTTAGAACAATTTAAAAGAAAGACATAACCATTAGAAGTTGGTTATATTTCCAAAAGGCCATTATAAATTGATGCCATTACGCTTACAAACTTTAAGTTTGTGAGCGAGAATAACTCAGCCATGTTTCATGTATCCAATTTTCTCCTATTTTAGTAATATAAGGAGAGAAATTTTTAAGAAATATGTTGGTGCAATTTCTTTTCTTCTCATAGCTGAATAGAACAACGAGTTTTTTCCATTGAAAATTCACGAATCCATCCAGTTGGCTCAACTTTATTCTCATAAGTGAATATCTAATAGTGGTGGTAGTCGAGATAGTGGATGAGACAACAATCATGGGCGTGGATGTGGTCGGAATAGTAGTGATTCTAATTCTCACCTGTAGTGAGGAAAAACTTATGAAAATCGTAAAAGAACTAAGAGAAAGGTTGGCCTTGTGCTTATAACAACGGGCCAATGGGAGACCTATTGTCAGTTTGCCTACATGGTTGTTTACTAATCAAGCCATCCATGCCAATTGCTCTTCCCCTATTGTGAAGCGTCTTTGAACATACCTCTCATAGTAGAAAACCGTCAGGGTTGAGGACAACCTAGGACGAAAATAGTGGGACCTAGCGAGAGATTTCTCTCTCTCCCTTGGCGCTAAAAACCTATTAGTCCGGTCAGGGCGCTCAGAGGTGTGTCCCGGAAGAGTCAATATTATGCATTGAAGGGAAAAAATCTAGACATTATAAATAAATTGGATATGCATTGAAGGCTCCAGAAGAGCCAATATTATGTTACCTAAATGAGCAGAATTATGCATTGAAAATGCATTATATTCTACCAAATCTACAAAAAACTTATTAAGTTTCAAGATATCCATAGAAATGGATACCATATGGAAACAATAACTAAAAATAATTTAGAGCGTCTTATATAACAAATTCAATATTTGGTAGAAAGTATATATTATAAAATTTCCCCCCTTTTTTTGGTCTAGCTTGTGCTATACATAAGCATAGTTGAAAGCAGAAAACAGTAAACTAGAAGTTTCACTACAAAAAATAGTGATTTTGTAGCGGTTATTTCTTGTCATTGTAGCGGTTATTAACCGCTGCAGGAGATATTGTAGCGGTTCAGCAAACCGCTGCAAAACTCACCGTGGCAACAGGTTTAGTAGCAGTTTTAGTGAACCGATGCGCAGACAAAAAAAACCGTTACTACTTTGCAGCGTTTAATAACCGCTACAAATGAAAACGGTGCAGAATTTGTAGCGGAAATAAAACCGCTACTAACATGTAATTACGGAAAAAGAAATAAAAAATATTGTAGCGCTCAACTAAACCGCTACAAAAATTAAAAATGGGGAAAAAAATTGTAGCGGTTTTTTAACCGCTACTAATGTTCAAATTAAAAATTGGTTTGGCACCAAAATTTAAAAACTCTTGCCAACATTTTGCAGCGCTGAAAAACCGCTACAAATTTAAATATACATAATTTAAAAAACCCATTTTATTTCTCTCACTAGGTTTTTTGTAGCGGTTATAAAACCGCTACCAAAATAATAATAATTTTTTAAAAAACATACAGTTTATTCTGAATAATGTTTTAATTATAAAAAAATTATTACAATTATATAAAGTAATTTATAATTTATAATAGATGAATAATTAATAAAAATGATGTACTAATAATTAAATAACATATATTATTTGTTGCAATGATTTAAATGCCTGGAAAGAAAAAAAATAAAAGATTATTTCAGCAAAATCAATATTAATAAATTAAATAAATAAAATGCATAACAAATGAAAATTAACATTAAATAAATACAATAACAATGTAAAGGGTTAAGAAGAATACCTATAACAAATACTACACATCATCAGAAGCTTTCCAAACCACTCAAAAATGAGTGAAACAGCCAGAGGGAGAAAAGAAAACGAGGGGAGGAAACGAAATGGGGGTGGAAAGGTATTTATAAGATGTCTGGCAAGAATTAGCAGCGGTTTGGGTCACGCTTTATTGCAACTGTTTGTTTTACAGCGGTTTAATTTGTAGCAGTTTATGTCACTGTTATTAGTAGCAGTTTATGTCACTTTGTAGTGGTTTTGAACCGCTACTAATAAATTTTGTTGGAAAAAAAACAAAATGCTTGAAACAAATTGGATCTATATATATGTTACTAACCTGAATTATTTATTCGATGTCATCCACCCTGACAAGTGGTAAATCTTCATCTCCTTCGGGGAAGAAGTTTTCAAAATCAGTAGGATGGAATGGCTCCGCCTCATAGATAATGTGTTCATCGCTATCATCCATATCGTAAAGATCTCTAGGCTTAAGATGAACGACCATACTCCAATCTTTATGCTTCTCGTCCTCCACATAATAAACCTGTTGTGCCTCGGATGCTAGAATGTACGGCTCATCGTCTGGAGAGTCACCTGTGTGAATAAGTCTTGAAAAATTCACAGATGTGATTCCCAACTCATCAGTAGTGAATCCACGAGAGGTTGTCGTATTTTCCCAAGAGCACTTGAATAATGTGACGGTAAAATGCTCCTGATGATTCTGTTCGATTATATTGACCAATTTCCCATAGTAGGGGACGCCACCGATATGCATGTCACCATCACTGTTGCTCGCATAATTTCTTGTACCAAAAGTGCCAAAAACTCCAGAATTCTGGGTGAGAGAGCCTTGGTTGTGTGAAATTGTGCAGAACTTGAACCCGTTAACATTGTATGCAGTAAACCGTTTCGCATACTAGAGGGGGCCCATTGCAAGGCATGTCAAATCAACTGGGTAGGAGTTGTCGTCATTGCGTATTCGGCGTGCAAACCAACCAGGAAATTCTCTTGCACCCTTCTATCAACCTCAACGGATGTTTGTGTTCGGATACGTAGTTGACGCTTGACATAACTTCGGAACTCTCTGTTATGATTAAGCATGATATAAGTGGATATATAATTTGAATTTATAAAATTACAAATTAGTGTTGATTATACTCACTAAATGAAAGGTTCAACTTGACTGCAGTTGATCAGGACATGTCTGTGTGCTTGCAGCATCTCATTAGAAGTGAGGTTGAAGTATTGATGTCCTCCAACTGGTCTCCCAACAAAAGGGAACAAACTTGTCGATGATGACGGACCAACATCATCAGGGCAATCATAAACATGAGGACGACGGTTGAAAGATGTCTCGATGTCATCAAAGTACCGTAAGCAGAAGTTGAGGACCTCATTTCCTATATAACATTCTGCTATTGAACCCTCTGACCATGCCTTATTCCTCACATATGACTTCAACTTCCCTAAAAACATGTAATAAGTTAATAGCATGAAGATTAGTAGTGACCTATCGATGTGTGTGTAAATAATGCGTGCGATACAATTTTAAGCCACATTTACATTTCCATGGTATACATCCAATGATATTGAACTGGCCCACCGAGTTTTGCCTCTTCAACAAGGTGAACGGTGAGATGGACCATGATAGTGAAAAACGAGGGAGGGAAGATCATCTCCAAATGGCATAATGTGAGGACAATTTGCTTTTGCAGTTGATCCAACTCATCAGGGACAAGAACCTTCACACACAGCTTCCTGAAGAATGAACAAAGTTGCACCAACACCGTCGACACATCTAGAGGCAGTGTGTTTCTGAGTGCCAATGGTAGTAACTGTTGCATAATGACGTGTGAGTCATGGCTCTTTAATCCGACTACCCTTTGAGACTGCAAATCTATGCACCATGATATGTTGCTTGAATATTCATCAGGAACCTTAATTTTCTTCAACGTCGAGAGGAATATATCCTTGTTTGGCTTCGTTAAGGTAAATTTTGCTAATTGAAACCTGTCATTATCGTCTGGCCAAGCATCCTGATGAATTCCCATGGACTGTAAATCTTTCCTAGCTCAGAGATGATCTTTCGACTTCCCAGATTCGTTGAGCAAAGTGAAAAGAATATTATCACACACATTCTTTTCGATGTGGATCACATCAAGACTGTGGCATAGCATATTGAACTTCCAATAGGGCAGATTGAAAAATATACTCCTCTTGCGCCATTGCTGAACTGCATCAACTTCTGAAGTGCTATGAGATCTTCTTCCTACTCGATCTGCATCATCCTTCTTCCCAAACTCAATATGAACATCATCTAGCTGACTAAGAATATCGGAACCACTTAAAATGATGGCGGTCCTCTTCTTTCTTGTTTTCCATTGAAATGATTCTTCTGCAATCTAAACTTGTGCTTCCGATCAAGGAATCCACGATAACTCATGAAGCACCACTTCCGACTGTATGGAAGGCGCAGTGACTCAGCGTCAAAGTTACACACGGGACAAGCAAGTCCGATGTGTACGTTCCACCCAAATAACATTCCAAGGCCTGGGAAGTCACTTATCGTCCACATTAAAGCTGTACGGAGGTTGAACAGTGACTTCTCATATGCATCATATGTCTCAATCCCATCAGCCCATAATTCGACCAACTCTTTTATTAGCGGTTGGAGGTAGACATCAATATCATTGCCCGGTGCTTTCTTTCCAGGAATGATCATAGACAAAATGAATGAGCTCTGCTTCATGCAAATACATGGAGGAAAGTTGTAAGGAAGTAACACAACAGGCCAAATACTGTAACTGGTGCTAAGGTTACCGAATGGATTGAATCCATCAGTCGCAAGAGCAAGACGTATGTTTTACGGATCCGCCCAAAATCTGGGAATTCTTTGTCAAACTGTTTCCATCCTTCAGAATCGCGCGGATGTCTTAACTTGCCATTTGGATTCGCTTCAACGGCATGCCATCTCATGTGCTCTGCCGTTTTGGATGAGAAATGCAATCGTTGCAGCCTTGGCTTCAAAGGAAAATATCTCAAAATCTTCGCAGGCTTCTTCTTTTTCTTCCTTCCCTTTCCTTCCGGCTTGTATCTTGAAGTGTTACACGGCTTGCAAATTTCTTTCATCACATCCTCTCCCCAATAAAGCATGCAATCATTTGGGCATGCACGTATTTTTTCATAATTTAAACCCATTTTACTTATTATTTTCTTCGCATCATAAAAAGAAGTAGGAATTGCTACATCTGGGAATGCATCAACTAACAGTTCTAATATCATCGACATTCCCTTATCAGATATACCACATAAACACTTAATGTGATACAATTTAATTAAAAAGGATAATTTTGAATATTTCACACACCCAGGATATAGAGCCTTGTCGGCTTCAGCCATAAGTTCAAAAAAAGCACGAGCTTCCTCGTTCCTCATGTACTGAGGTTCTGGACCTTGCACTTCATCTGGGATTACATCGTCATGAACCCCAAATGCATCATGAAATGCATCATTGATGGGATCCTCCCCAGTAAGATATTCTTGCACTCCTATTTGTGAGATTCCAGGACTAGATTCTCTAACAACATTATCATTTTCTCCATGGTATACCCAGTACTTATAACTTTAAGGGAACAACTTAACTATTAAGTGCTCCCTAACAATATCTTTAACATGCCACTTTTTGAAATTACATTTAGGACAAGGACAAGAAATCTTACCGTTAACCTTGTCGTGTCTGTCAGCAAAATCCAAAAAGTGGTTCAACCTAGCCAAATATCGTGGGGATGTACGAGGAAGCTTGATCCATGATTTATCCATTGCATACAATTAAAAGGGCGCAATAACAATGATATTAGAAGTGTAATCAGAGAAGAAAGTGAGAAAGTATGGGTTTCTGGTTGAAATAACTCTTATGTAGGAAGTTTCCAATGGTCGTTTTTTAGCAGCAGTTTTGAACCGCTGCCAAAACCGCTGCAAAAAATAACGGTTGGATATTAGCAGCGGTTTTTAAACCGCTGCAAATTTGAAAATCAGTGGTGAGATTTTTTCAATTTC
>QFDD01002869.1:0-21375 GCA_006871305.1 Vachellia collinsii | reverse complement strand
TAGATTATAGATATAAATATTAAATTAAAACAATATCTTTTTTTTTTCCATCATTCTAGACGTACTTCCCGTTCAGGCGGAGCATGACGTTTCCCGTTCAGCTTCTGAGGATGCAACTTAATCTAGCAATCACGTGTAACGATTTCCACGATTGATTCCTTCTACCGCCAAATGCAACTCCGTCAGTGAATAATAATGTTTTTAGTTCACACGCCAAGACTCTCAGCGCAGAATAACAAATTCCTCATTTCTGTTAACAAGTCCTATTTGCCGATCCCACCCCAACCACCGCAGTCTTTCCCAGTTGGTTTTGCGATCGCAGGAATCATATCTACCATCCTCCTCCTTTACAACAATATCGGAATCCGAGCTCCGTTTCATGCTTCCACGATTTCTCTTTCCTTGCTGCAACTTGGAATGTAGTCTCTGAATCTATGGAGGCCATTGAGGGGTTGGTTCAGCTCTGGGATTCTATGCGCTAAGCTGCCTCTGTGCTTGCCGTTTAAGACGGGGTTCGTGGCCTTCGTCTTCCGTTGCCTCCATCTTTCGTTCTTTTGTTTAGATTTTAATAACAAAAAAACCTACGTGGAGGCTGAAATGCAAGCAATTAACTTCATAAATGAGAAGGATAATAATAAAAAGAACTAAGTAATAAGTTAAAAAGTTAGGACTATGTTTTTGAAAATAGAATATGGAGAGAAAATAGAAAGACATGTAAAAGATTGGGGAGAAATACTTCGGTATTTTTAAATTCATATTTTAGAGTTTGATTTTTTTAAAATAAATATAAATTTTATAATCCTTATTATTAAATACTATTTCTTTTTAAGCCTTTGAATCTAAATTTCCCTTTAAAAATTGAGAAAAATTAATTTAACTAAATTAAATTAAAATAGAATGGAGAGAGAATGTAAAAGGTTGAGGAAAAACATTTTAGTATTTTAAATTTATATTTTAAAGTTCCATACTTCTAAATAAATAAGATTTTCTCATTTTCATTAAATATTATTTCCTCTAGACTTCTAGGTTTAATTTTCCTTTTAATTTTTAAAATAAAAATCATTGGATGAAAATATCATCTTTTCATAATTTTTTATCAATACCTAAAATTACATTCACAATCAAAACTATTTTTTCAATATAATTTACAGTTTAAGAAATTAGTATATGAAAGAAATTTTACCTTAATTTTAATTAAAATAATTTTCTACTGCTCACACAAACAAACATAACATAGGCATTTTCAATTAATGAAATAAGCAGTATTAGGACTAGAAAACAAGAAAACCTCAGGTCCAGTGTTTATACAAACTAAATAACTAATTTATAAACTTCTTAAAAAATTAAGGTAATTATTTACAGTAAATATATACTGATTTTTCTCATCATTGTTCCCTGCTGTAAGTAGAAAACATATAACTCTCAGAATAATCGTAATAAAAAATAATTAAAATTCCCTCAGCAAAATAAATAGTAATTAAAATTCGGTAGATAAATTTGTTTTAAGTTTGAAAAAAAAAAAATAGTAAGACCACTCGGTTTAAACTAGGCTTATTGTTATCCAACCCAATTCAAAGGCGCATCGCATGCAGAGTAAATCATAATAGCCGCTACCAATAAAGCGGGAATTGTTTAACATGGAATCCAGTGCCTTGAGTTGAGGTATTAATGCTACAAATGACGCAAAAACCTCCCAAGCATGTATTTGATACAGCCCATGTATCTGAAGATGGCAGTAATAACATGTGGATTGAACAAGAGGGGTAAAAAAAGATGATGATAATTAATAAACGCAAATAACGAGCTATAAAACTACATGCAATTGATTAGATGAAATTTGATGGAAGGCATCCAAAAGGAATTCTGGCGAGGCATGATAACCAAAGTCGCATAAGGAATGTCACCATAAATCCATTAACATAAAGAGTTGCTAGTAGAATTAGCATACAACTTCTGCAACAATTGTGTCCTCTCAACGCCATGCAAGATGCAACTAAGATTGCAGCAATGACCATAGCAAGCACATTACCATTGCCCAGGTCCAATATAAGAGCAGGAAGATGCTATTGAGACTAATATGGTGGATCACTAGCAGTCTACAATCTAAAAGGACAAATACTAGGCATAGGGGGACGAACATCCCCATGCAGTGAAAGGACAAAAGAAACTACAGCGACAGTTAAAAACAAACATTTGCAAATGTAACCATAGAAATCCGAAACTTGACCCGACATGCATATTAAAATCCATCAGTCCCAGAAATTTTTCAGGGCTCTTGACCCCAAATTAATGAAAAAGCATTCACCAAGGGGTCCAACAATACCCCAGTGATCACTTGCACATTCAGATCTGTATACACGCCCGCTTGAATGGCCACCCACATCAACCTGAATCGAAGGAATAATCCATAAAATACACGTTAGAAACAGTGAAAGAATCAGGTATAAAATACTGTACGCAAATGGTCTCATTTGAAAAACCATTCAATATTACTCATCACCTAGTCTACAAAACCTTTCTAAAGGGGATTTAATTGATTAAGCACTATCTGAACACGAGAATATATATATATTGAAAAATACGTCTCTATTTTCAGAGCAAATATTTACAAATATCTTTGCTTTATTTCAGCCACCAAAGTGCCAATTACACATACAACGTGAGTTTTCCTAGAACCTACCACTCACCATTGCTATTCACCACAGTTGGGAATGCAACCCTGATAATTGCCCAAGTCACCGGCAATAAATTGCCTGATCAATGTGTGGTGGAATTTGCTTTATTTCAGTGCCAAGTTCTTGTTCAATCCTATATCTGAAAAACATTGATAGGGAAAAAAAATCAACATCTACAGCAAGTACATTGAAATCCAATTATAAATGTAAATCACATACAAATTAAAGCGATCCTCATAGGTGATCAAGTTAACTGCTAGACCAAGGTGCCCAAACCTTCCTGAACGACCAACCTGCGGATAGGCAGAACACAAATGAGACTACAGCACTCAGAAAAAAATAGCTACCGAGACAAACAAATTAAAAAGGAGATTATAAGGTTCTGACATACCCTGTGCAGATAAGTTTCTGAATTCTTGGGAAAATCAAAATTAATGACCACATTAACAGCCTGGATGTCTATTCCCCTGGTAAAAAGATCTGCATTTGTTTTTCCATAAAGAGTAAACAATTATAAATTAGAAAACTAGAAGTCGAAACAAACAGCCAGTTTAGAACAAATATAAATTAGATTCAAAGAGAATAAAAAATTTATAAAATTCTCTGATCATAATTGTTCAGATAAACTTGTTTACATCTATGTAAAAGCAAGGGGGAACAGTAAGTGCAGAAGTGCTAGAAACATACCAGTACAAACAAGATTTCTACAAGCACCATTGCGGAAGTCATGAAATACTCTGTTACGGTGATCTTGCAGCATCTTTGCATGGATATAGAAGCATGAATAGCCAAGTTCTGTGATTTTCTTGGCAAGGAGCTCAACCCGATTCACCGAATTGCAGAATATAATTGACTGATTTATTTGCAGCTGAAATGAAGAAGCCATTACAATATTTATCCCAGGATAAGATAAATTTAGGGGGACAAACAAAAGGATAAAGATAGATCAAACCTTAGAGAAAAGTGTATTGAGGCAGTGGACTTTCTGTCTCTCTTCCACAAATGCATAAAATTGTGTGATACCTTTCAGAGTTAACTCATCCATAAGGTTAATGATATACGGTTTTTGAAGAAATCTATCTTTGAAGTCCTTTACAGTAACAGGAAAAGTAGCTGAAAACATCAGGATTTGACGGTTTGGAGGCAGGAAATAAATCAATTGCTCTATCGAAGGTTGGAACTCTGGTGATAGAAGCTTATCAGCCTAAAAGACAAGGAAAATTTTAATATCCTCATACTGATAAATAATTATTATAGTTAGATGACTAATGTTCAGAGTGCCACATAAAGAACACAAGTGAAGGGCAGAAGAATGATGTGCTTACTCCCTCAGTTCCCAAGTAATTGTCACTTTGGAGTTGTGCATAGATTAAAAAGGCTGAGAAAGAACCTAAATTTTAACAAAATATAATAGTATTTTACTACAATACCTTGAATTATTATGATGCCCTAAAAAACTTCTCATTCATTGAAGGGTAAAATAGTAATAATAAAAATAATTAATTCTTTCTTGAAAACCCAAGGAGACAATTATTTTGAAGCAAAACCAAACCTCCAAAATGACAACTACTTTGAAACGAAGGGAGCATTACCAACTTGGTAGTATAAAATCAGATTCCCAATGCTAACAGATTTAACAAAACAAAGATACCTAACTCAGCATCGGACCATAATTTTTTAATAACCTCAAATCCTGTTTCTTAAGAACAGTTCTTGAAGCTCTCCATCTCCCAACCGGATTCTATATACATTTGAAAATTTAGGTGAAGTTATTTACCTCATCCATAACAAGCATATTACAGTCTTTCAAAATGCAGACACCCTTCCTTGCAAGATCTAATATTCTTCCTGGAGTTCCAACAAGTAAATGAACAGGTTGATATAATCGCATGATATCATCTTTCAGGCTGGTACCACCCGTTGTAACCATGACTTGAACTTTCAGATGCTTTCCCAGCTCTTTACACACTTGTGATGTTTGCAAAGCCAATTCACGTGTTGGTACCAGTATAACAACTGCATGATAGATCGTAAGCAAAAATAGTCAGCATGAGTAGTGACTATCATAAATGCTCAACAACAACAAGCCTTTCCTGGGACTATCATAAATGCTCATTCAAATTAGTTTGGACAGCATAAAAAATGGCACCAGCCATCCGCCATGACCATTTTCAATCAACTTGGAAAGCAAATTCTATCTCTACATTCATCTTTCTTGTCTAATAATTATGGCGGATTTTCACTCAACACAGTCTTTTGAGGCTAAAAAAACAATTTTATGTCCTTCCAAGGCCAACTTATATTCTAAAAGGCTCCACTACTTTCTTTCAGCTTCAAGTGCGAGGCAACAAATTTCCAACACATGAAAGACAGTAATATAGTAAAATGTTTAATCACCAGCAGGTTGCTAAGAGTCCTTATGAAGAATACTCCCTACTAGACTAAAACATCTTCCAAGGAAAAAGGGGGAAAAAAAGCCTTTAGCAGGACAAACCTTGAATAACATTGTTATCCTGATCAATTTTTTCTAGTGCAGGAACGCAAAAAGCAGCTGTTTTTCCAGTTCCATTTTTTGCTCTAGCAAGAATGTCACTACCAGTAAGAGCAATTGGGATACTTTCTTCCTGGATAGGAGAAGGCCTTTCAAAACCCTTCTCATATATCCCCATAAGCAGCTCACGCTTCAAAAAGTAATCTTCAAATTCATTTCCTTTAGTGGCTGTCACATCCTAGGAAAAAATAAGAGAGGTGAAGACATAAATTTTAAAACTAAATAAGTTCCCAAAACACCATAATAGTTTATTTTAAATGACCAAACCATAGATGGTACAATATTTACTGGGCTTTTCAAGTGAATAGAAAAGCATCATGTGAATTTCCAAAAACATAAACAAACGGTTATAGGAATACAATTCAAGCTTCATTGGATGTAAAAATTTTCATGACTTGTAAAGCTAAATTAAAGTGCATTGGTTATAATATGTAAAATCCAGCAAACCTATTCTATACCTTTATCCTTACATTCAGCACGAACAATTAAAGAGATTCAAAAGTACTCTACAGTCTTTGCAGCTAAAATCCCCTTTTTTTAGAAAAAAGGGCAGAAAAAGAGACAAGCATCAATATAATGCTGATCTAAACAAATGTAACAAAATCAACTTTAACAATCAGTTTTCAGATATTATTTTATAAAATAACAAGAAAATCCTAGTAAAGATCAATTAAATCAGTGTAGCAAGGAAATAGAAAATCACAAATAAGGTGTTCTACCCCCAAAAGTTTCACTCAAAATGTAGAGGTAAAATCCAGCGCATACAACCAATCAATCAAAGCATAAGATAAGAGTACTCATTAGCATACCTCAGTCCTGTAGCGAGTATCAGGTGGAGGTATCTTTAATCTTGCCTTCCAATCTTGAGAGCTACCAACACAGAATAAAGGAGGATAATATCAGGACACCTTCAATTCTTTAACTAGAACCTAACAATTAGATATATTCAGCAGTGAAGTATGCTGCTTTCATGAAAATGCATGCCACAGTTGTCAAGCAAATATGTTTACATGGTGCTAGTTCCAAAATGTTCCACAAACTCAAAAATCATAATCAAGCAAATATCAATTCCATGCCAACGCAACAGGCACTAGGCCTGCATTATGGGAATGACAACTCCACCGTGCGTTTGAGTATTAAGGTGCAACAGATTTGCATGGATAGCATAGGTTCCATTTAGAGTTTAGACATAACTTAAAATGAGCAGATCAGAACCTTGGTGAACGGAAAGAACAGAGAGAACCAAGAATTAATCAACCACTTCCAGTTGTTCCATAAGTTAGCAAAATTATGATCATTTAGAACAATCCCAAATTTAAATGCCTCGTAAGCAATCTGATGGAAGAAAACCAAAAGCCTTAGAGTCGCTTCTGGTACATAAAGAGAAAGAAATTGGACAAATTGTTATATTGACCATTAAGGCGAAGCAAAACAGACCAAAATTTCTCAACCTATCCAGCCAAGCAAATACCCAAAAAAAAGTCTCTAAATACGTGAAGACGTTGCTGTTTATTTCTCTGATATTCTTAGGCAGAAAGTCAATCACACACATCCCATAAACAATACGCAGCAGGTGTGGTGCCAAATCCATTCTTTTCTAACCCCAAAGTTTCAAAGAGTTGTACACTTCCAACACACTCAGTCTAAACGTAATGCACTTTCATTATAAGGAGCATGTCTAACACATAACATTTTGAGAACTTCACCTTGAATCAATGGCTTCAGATTGCACGGTCTTCTCGACCTCGTCAACTACGTTAGAATCAGTACCACTCAATTGCGTTCTTCTAAGCCATTGTTGCTGCTGCTGCTGCTGCTGTTGTAACTGCTGATGTTGCTGTTGATGCTGTTGATACTGATGTTGATACTGTTGTTGATTCTGCACTAAATGCCTTTGCACATACTGTTGCTGAGGAGGTCGTGGTTGAAACGCCGGGTTCGAGTTCATACCTCCCCCTCGACCCACGCCAATCCCAGGTGGATATCTAGCTCTATTGTTCATTCCGCCGATTCAAAAGAAGAAAAACACTGAAATTTCTAACAAATGTACAAAATATCGAAGATGCTACAAACTACAAATTTAGGGTTTCTTGCAAACTGGAACCAAACCCACGAATGCTTCTAGAATGGCTTGCGTTTAAACCTAAATCTGCCAAAATCTAAAATTTGAGTATAATACAGAGCTTAAGGACCCAAAAATAGGGATGGTTTCTACTATGATGGCAGGAATAAAGTGAAGGCAAAAATCGTTAGGGATTTTGTACAGATCTACCGCAAAAAGAGTGCAATATAAAGAGAGGATTGGCCGTAATCTATATTCGGCTAAGAAAATTTGATGAAAACCCAGAAATCGAACAAGAGGAAAATGATTTCTGAATTTCTCTTGCTTGGTACTTCTTCTGATTGATTGGAACGTTGTCGTAGCAGCAGGAAAAATGGCGAGACCTCCTTCCAAATTCCTAGGGCGTCAAAAAGGAGATTTGTATCAATTTGCAGAATGGCCCCCCTTCTTGCTAATAATTGCACAAGCATCCAACTTCTTTTAAACCGACTTTTTAGTTTTTTGGGCCATTATAGACCAACTTTACTATATTATCAACCAAATAAAGCATCAATCAATCAAATGAAAAATATAGTAGTTGAACAAAAAAATTTAAATATAATGAAATAATATAAAAATAATTTTTATTTGTTAAGAATTGCTTTTAATCCATCAATAAAGGGTAACAATAAATTAGATAAAAAAAATTGACAATAAAAACTAGTCGCCTTGACAACAACATATAATATATAATGAATATTAGATATTTGAAAATAAGCTTGTAAGCCATATTTATTAATAAATCAGAGAATGCGTGAACATATGCTTGTTTTTTTTTTCCAATTATTGTGAAAGCAGTATTCTCCCTTATCCTTTTTATGAACTCCAATTAACTTCCTTCCATAAGTTGAAAAAAATATTTAAATTCATTATTATTGTGAAATTACAAAAAAAAATTAATTTAATAAATTTATTAGTTAGAAAAATTTTATTAATTACAAAAATTTTATAATTAGTTAGATAAAAAATTAATATTTTAAATAAAATATGTTATATTGTAAAATATACTTTATAATAAGGCCAAGAGAGGGTATATATGTGAAATTATAAAACTCCATGAGGGCCAAAAAAGTACAAAACTCAGGGCCTTCATGTGCGACTTTGGTCTTTCATCCGGAAGCTTCGATACTTGTAACTTGCAAATTCATCATACATGTTCTTCAGCTCGTCTTTTGCACCATAGTGAATCTGTTCAACTTCTGGTTTGGTTAGGGTCTCTTCTTACACATTCTTATTTGCATAAGATCAGAAAAAAGCATGAAAGAGGATAAAATACCACACATGATTCGCCGGGTTATTTAGTTAGGAAGAAAAGATAATGCTTCGGTTTTTTCTTTATTAATTTGTATTTGATACTTTGAAGTGCAAAGTAATACTCTTCTAGCCCAATCATTGATGTAAAATTAATTTTAACGAAAAATTGAATAATAAAATTTGTTATATATTAGGGGCCGGAGTCTAATGAAAAGTACGCCCCTAAAATTATCTGGGGAAAAAATAACTCCTAACCATGATAAAAGGAGGGCAAAGAGAAACAAGGCCACAGTGCATTTCAAGTGTTTTTCAGGTCTGCTACACCCTTTCTCTTCCTATGCTCAATCACCATAACAGAAAAATGGTTAAACCTTTGAGTCTAAATACCATTAACCCGATTAGGCAAATACTATATGCTTCCCAGTTCACTATATTTAGAGAATGAAGATTAAGATGTTAATTATGTGCATCAAATTTATGACGACAATACAAGAAAAAACTGGCAAGGCTGTCTCCTTAAAGCAGCTTCCAAAAACTTCGATTCCAAAACACCAAAAAGTAGCATCTTTATTTGTTGCGTTTGGCAGCACGCCTTCCTTGGCCCTTCTTGGGAGGCCCTTTTCCTCGCCGCTTCAACATTTCCAGCCTTGATAAGCGCCTATAGGAACAATATAATAAGCATAAAAAAAAATGAAATACAATTAGTGAAAGCGGGAACAGTTTCGGTAAAACATTATAACATCATTACGATGACCAATATTAACCAGTGTCCAGCTTGTTCTGTTAAACATAAAGCAGTATCTCTAGAGTTTGATTCCGTAGTAGATAAGATCAATATTTTAATATTTGATTGTTGCTGCTGACAGTTTACTTTAGGTATTGAAGAGCAGTCAAGGAATTCACATTGCTGAAAAGAAAAACCCATATTCCTTAACATTCACAGACCATCAGACACTAAATGCATGTTTAATTTCATCCTAGATATGCCATAAAGCTTGTTTATCAATACAAATAAACTACAAGGTACCATGAACAGTAAGCAGATTATCCAGATAACGGACAAAGAACCAAAATATAACATTCTCCCATGAGACCAAGAATTACGGCCTAAAGATAGGTACCATCCGGGGTTTATTTATGAGAAACAAGTGATAGTTAATAATTTAACAATAACTCGTTTTTTATAAATAGGCCCAGAGATAGTACTATCTACAATTGTATAAATTTACATGACAGGACTCAAAATTAGTTCAATTGGGGTGGAACATTAAGGGTCATCAGAGGTTGCGTATTGCAGAAAAGGAGCGGCGTCGTAGTCCACAATTCTTGGCTTCAGAGATCAAACAACTTCAAAACTGAAGGTCATTTACCAGCAGATTCATAAAGCTTCAGAACTATATGCGGTTTTCCAAAAGTTTGAAATTGAGACTAACAGACTGATTCTATGGTACCAAATGTGAACAACAGCATCATAAGAAAGCCGATGTCAATTGTGTCAAATAAAATTGCTAAGGATGGGATCTCCAAGATTAGAAATGATCTTGGATGCATAACTTTCTCAGCTAAACCTAGAACTTAATTATCACTCCCCATCCCCAACAATAAAAACAAGAAAAGCTTAAAAGAGAAGCCAGACTTTATTGTAGGCTTTCCAGCAATTTCATCTCTAGAAGTAATTGGATGGAGAGGGGGGATTGCAAACCTATGAGTTCAAAGTAAAGCTAATGAATAAGAGCCTGACGAGTCGTTTCCGAAACTTAGGAAATATGTGATTTAATCCTTCCAACGTCAGAAAAATGATTGAAAAGAGAATTAACGCGAAGTATGTTATTTTCCAAGTGTGGTCGATGGCCAAATTGTTAATTTTCTCAAAAGAAAAAAAGAATGAAGAAAACCCGGAACCTAATTTTCCACAAATTGACAGTCAAAACATAACCCACAATCCACATTACCACAGCGACAAAAACACAAACACATAGCGGGCATTCGGCATTCACTGTGCTTGTGTTTATTTGTTCAAGTTGAGAGAGAAGGGAAAGAGAGAAGTTACTCTTGTTCTTGTTGGGCCATGACGAGAGGGTCGTCTCGCTGAATGTCGTAAGGGTACCACTGCGCCACTTTCTCACCGATAAGCTTCTTCCGCAGAAGCTTATGCGCAGATCTCTTGCCCGTGGGATTGAGCACATGTCCGAATATCCTTGCTCGCGCCTCAGTCACTCCCTGTGTTACGGCCGCTGCCAGAATGCTCTTCAAGCTCCCGCTTGCCATTTTCACTTTCGGCGACATCCTTCCTTCGTCTTTCGGACGTTTTAGCTCCAGGGGATCAGAAACGAGATGGACCGGGTTGAAGCAGTTCCCGACTCATTTTCAGTTTTAGCCCGAGTTATGTGGCCCGGGTAGTCGGTCTCCTTGACGTGTGATGTTTCTACGTATGTTTTTTACGGGGGAATTACTATAAAATCCCATATAAAAAAATTAATATCAGAAATGTCCCATTGACAACTCAAGCAGCTACCATTGACAATTCAAGTTACTTGACAACTTCTTGGGACCTGTCTGATGTTAATTCTTTTACATGAGACTTTACAGTAATTCCCCCTTTTTTTATTGGGACCAGATCACCCCAGAATCCAGCGAAGGAATGGATCCGATACATGAATGACTTGGAGTCATGGCAATTGGAAGGAATCTGGAGTAATCAGGTGCAATTTGATCAACCTGGAAAGTTGCTAGATTGGTCGGGTTGCATTTGTAAGGGAAAATATTGGCATTTAAAATGTTATTGTCTGCATTTTTTATTTTTTAAAGATAATTTTTGTATTGATGATTATTAATTTAGTGATTATAGTAGATCATAATAATTTTTTATTATTTATATCTATTTTGATATTTTTGGGAAAAATAATATTTAATGATTATTAACTCTAATATCAATTGATGATAGATTGATATTCTGGTGTTAATATGTTAAAAAAGTTGAAATTTTTTTTTGAATAAGTATATGATTGTTTTGTTAATAATTCAAGATATTAAATTGATATTTAATATTTGAATAATGTGATGAAAAATTGGGAATTTAAACTATTTTTAAATTTTTTTAATGCCTCACTAGTCTGACCCTGAATTGACTCTAAACTAACCCACTAATATTTGATCTAATGCCTCAACCGATTTAGAGGTAAGTTCATATTTAATAAACTTGATTTTTTTTTTCAAAGAACCCAGAAAAGGATTTATTTTTGTCTTCATACTCAAATTACTCTCTACAAGAAAATATCGCTTAATAACCAAAAAAAAAACTATACTGTTGCTATCGATATAATCCCATCCTTTTCATAGGGTTTTTGAGTTTTTTTATCATAATTTTCATACTCAAAAAGTGTCAATCCAATTTATCTTACAGATTTGTCATAAACAAGTTTCTGTTGCTAATGAGTTACCTAGTAGAATCACTAGAATGAACATAAAATTGGCTCTTATGGGAAAGAAAAGAGTTCATGACAACACTCTTAGCAAATTCCTTCTTTCACCTTTTGAATTGAATTTCTATTTAAATTGAGAAAGAATACTGAAAAGGATCCAATAACAACAAAAACCATCCAATTTACCATTATCAGTAGTTATTTAAAAGCAGCTATAGAATCTCATTTGTAACCAACTTTGTTGACTGACCAAACAAAACTAGAGCTGTGATATCAATAATGTTATCATTATCATCACTCACATAAAGTAACCTCAAAATTTAATGTCTACCATTTTCAACACCAACCTTGATTTGAGAAACTTCTGACTTGGATTCCACTTCCCTTTTCAGACTATCAATCTTTTCCTTCAGAGATGTGACATCCAAGGAAGAAAGAATACTCTCTTTGATACCTGCTTCAATATTTTCCACCTCCTTAGGAGTTGATCCTTTAGCTAACTCATCTTCCAATTCTTTAAATTTTTCTTTAAGGCCTTTTGAATTTACAACCTTGTCAATTTCACTGAACATTTCATAGTTCACCTCTATCATCTTCTGTTTTATATCTGGTGTGGGTTTAGTTGCTCTTCTCTTAACCACTCTAACAACCTCCAAGTTAGCTGATCTCAAGACCTCTTCTAGTTCTTTCTTGGCTTTCTCTGCTTCCAAAACCAAGTCTTTATTCACTGAATTTCCACTTGATAGCTTCTCTTGAGCATTCTTCAAGTTTGCTATCTTTGCTCTAATATCACCTGAAACTTTCTGATTGATCTCTGCTTTAAGTTTCTCTTGTTTGACTTTCATATCAATCAACCTGCTCACAGCGCCTAGCTTCTGAAGCTTCTGCTTCAATCCCAGATAAGCACCTGGCCGTGACAATTTGTTGTTGAATTCTTGCATGATCTTATCCACCTTTTCCTTCAGGTTACGATCAAGGGGTTGATTTGGTGAGCGACTACTTGATACTTTAGATAATTCCAGCCTCACAGATTCAATCTTATCTTCTAATCCCATTTCAACAAGTGAATTTGTTATCTCTTGGTCTACTTCTTGCTCAATCTTCTCTATGGCTTCTTCTGTAAGGGGATCAGATGGTCCCTTTGCTTCAACAACTGTTTTCTTGAGATCTTGGAGCTCAATCTCAATATCAGTGATCCTAGAAGTGTTCACATCTGGTGGCTTCATGTTATGCTTCCTGTCTGGTTCCGCAACTATGCCTTCTTGGAATTTTCCAATTCACCGAAACTTGAGAAACATTAATACGGAAAAAAGATCACAATTTCAGATGTTACAATTCATTTACGCTGGACAAAAACACCTCCATAGCCTGTGTGATTGCATGTTTAATTTGCTGTGACGTCCATGCAGGATCAGCATGTGCACCACCAAGTGGCTCCTGTGAGTAGAGATGTAAACAAGGGCACCAGGCTCTATGAATTTAGATGTTGTGAAAGGCATGAAATTCCTTAAACATAGGAAATGAATATAAGTTTCATTATTTTTATCCATAGCCAAGAGTGTTCTGATGTACTTTTGCCTATTCATTTCTAAAGATAGGCTTTTGTTATAGCCCATAACTTCTTCACTAAAAGATCTCTGAGTGAGTGAGTGAGTGTGTGTGTGTTCAGAATGCTTACAGATCTCTACTAATTTCCTCGAAATCATTGCTTGTCTGTACAAGTTATTTTTAGTTGGCAGTTAGCTAGCAAAATAGTGCAAATCATTTTATGTGCCATAAAAATTCCAAGCAGGAACCATCAATTCAGATTCCCTGAAAGTTCAACTGCTTACCGCATGTAACCAAGATTATTATTGAAATAGAAAACATTGAGATGTAATTACACAGTGAAGGATCAATGTACTTACGGGGATAATACCATCAGCAATTCCACTTTTGTAATGTTCCTGAGCTGTTGTTCTTAACTTTTCGGCTGCCTATGGATTTACAGAGTCAACTAACATATATGTAAATAAAAAATAAGATGCCTCAAATAACCATAACCATAACCATAAAAGTTTATATTAATGAATAATAACCTTAGGAGCGGCTTTGGAAGATTTCCACAATATTGCAGCACAAGCTTCAGTACTGATTAGAACAACACATCATTAGGAACTTTTTATTATTGTTATGTCATTCAGACAGGAAATTTCGTCGACTACAAAAATTTCAGAAAAATATAAAGCAACAACTTATGGACCAAATGCATGTGAAATGATTTATATAAACCACAAAACTATGCACAACTGCCTAGACAGTTGCCACACCAGTACAAGTCTATTATAAGAACTACTAAAAAATGGGCCAGAATGTTTATATAGCTGTGGATCCATAATATATCCATCCAGAGTCAAAGTTAAGTTACAGACGTTACATGTCAAGTCAACTTTCAACAAAAGGGAACTAAAGCATAAGATTGAGAATCAGGAAAAGATTCAGTAAACTAACAACAATTGAATTTCCGGAAAACAGAGTAGCCCCTGAATAATGCTTTTTTTGGTACTTCATTGATGTTAATAACCTATGAGCATTGTTTTGCTTAAGTCCTCGAAAGTTATTGATGGCTATAACACTATGCAATATTAAATTAGTCCTTAAGATGGGAATTTGTGATCTTATTCAATTTAAACAATCTAGTTCTGCTACAAAACCATTATTGAGTAGATTGTTTATGTGAGTGGAGTCATATTATTTGAGAAAGTACCTTGCAACATAAAATGCAGAATTCTCCAGCATAAACAGCTTATTGGCACAGGCTATTGCAAGTGCTCCACCGGAACCACCTTCACCTGTTATGACCGATATTATGGGGACCTGGAAGCCAAACATAGTCCTCAAATTTTGAGCTATTCTTCACCCTGCAATAAGAAAAGAAATAAAATGTGAAGTGAAAATGGTGACTGCGTGATAATCCAACTGCAGAGATTAATAGAAAAAATGAAAAAAGTTATGCACACACTTGGCCAAGTTCCTCGGACTTGAGATCAGCAAAGGCTCCTGGAGTGTCAACAAAAGTAATGATGGGAAATTTATGATGATCTGCATATTTCATCATGCGAAAAAAGCGATTACGACATGTTGCCTCGGCACAGGATTTGAAACTATGTTGCTTAATAGCTATCTAGAATACTGTAATATGTCCTTCTAGAGTACTTAGTGGTCTGTGATTAAGTTTAGAGTAAAATTTGTCAATGTGAAGACATTTAAGGGAAACAAAAGTTAAGTTACCTCTATAATCTTTTTTTCAAGATCAACAAGCGGCTTCTCAAAATCAAGTGTCACAGGTTTTGGCTTCTCTGTTAGAGGCTTGAAGTGAGACATGTAAGTCAAAAATCCACTACTGATATTTGGATCCATATTATCAGGCCATGGATAATCATGCTTATTATTCTTTTTAATCTTGGCGACAACATTAAATCTGTTCTCTTTTGGATTTCTCGGACCTGCCAAGTCCCTTGGCCAAAAAAATGCCCTTTTGGATAAACTTCCAAGAAAATGATTTACAAGGCAGTCTTTTCCTATACACTGACTTGTCATTTCCATGGCATGATGATCTTCAAATCTTCTTCTGCTAACGTAGTTTCCACTTACAAGCGATAGGGTAGTCATCTTCGCAAGCTCAAAAATCGATTTGTTTGTTGTGTATAATCTGCATTATTCCTGCATGCACAACTTGAAAAGGAAAAAAAGAGAGAGAGATATGAAGTATATTTAGAAGTATGTTGTCCCTAATAGAATATTAAGAAAATTCCCACATTGACTAATTCGTGAAAGAATCCTATCAAATCGGTTTACGCTATTTTGACAGAAGGACAGGCCTATTATATATTACGTTCACTGAAAATCTAATACTCCTGAACGGGAAGAAAGCAAGGGGCGGATATTTCATGGAAACAAATATTGCAGTTTAAATCCCTCAGCCTTGTAGCCAATCATTAGTAAGGAAGGTTAGAGAATAGAAGGGATTTGAAACAAAACACCTTCTCATATGAAACCTTAAATATACTTGTAGCTTTTTCATAAACAATTCAACAAGGAACACAGCAGAAGATTTTGAATTTGAAGCAGCCATTTTCAAATTATGATCTCAGCAGCAGCCATTTTCTTTGCTCCATACAAAAAATTGAGTGAGTTTGGATTACCTTGAAACTTAAAAGGCTTATGGGGTTCTCAAGAATACAGAAATCCTTCAGAGAAAATCAATAAGTCAGGGACATGGAAGATGAAAGGCTAACATAGTCGTAGCTAGAATCATAAGAATAAAGAAGAAAGAGATTGAGGTTTGAGGATAATAAGGAGTGTGATGTTCTTTCCACTGCTATGTCCGCTAATCCCAGTAAGTGGGAGTGCAATGCTTCAACAAGAGTTGGGGGGGGGGGGTCAGAGAGAGACAATATCTTTTGATTGGACAGTCAACCCACGCGCTGTGGCTGTCGATTGGAGATGGCACAGCTGGCTTGACACGTCCTCAAAATTGTGGATAACTGATGCAGATAACCTCAGAAGAGACGGGTCCCACAAAGTCAACGTCCAAACCACAAATTTTATTTTTTAATAATCTTTTTGTAAATTGCCTTGTTTAATTTGTTCCTGCTTACTGTATTTTGTGGACTCAGGGATAGATGATCGGGGTTACATTCTTAAGAAAAACCTTTTTTTACTGTCATTAACTTGTTAACTGGGAGCTGTAACTATTCTACCCCTTTAAAGATGTTGAAGATGATGGTAGCTGTCTTATTTGAGGAAAGTGGCACATTGAGATAAGCCATACTTTTCGAAGCAATATCTCTCTAACTGATCAATTACTCAAATACTCTGATGAAGTTACTGGGAACTACAGTGTCTTTAATCACTACCCATCTTTTCATGGGGAGATTATTGGGGAGCCTAAGTCATTTGAACAGTCTTGATGTATTGTTCGTGAAATTATTATTGGTATTTGGCTTTCACTCAAAAAAAGAAAAACCTTTTTTGTAAAAAAAATTTGTCAAGTTCCCAATATTATTTTATGCCAAGTGCGTTGCTACTTGTGGTATGTTTAAGATGCTTCCTTATTTCACTTCGATGCATTCTCTTCTCAATACAATTCTAGTTTTTGTTTGTACTGTGTAACGCATTGTGATTCTCTAATTTATATAGAATCTAATAACAGTGAATCTATTTGGCAAAAAAAAAAAAACAGTGAATCTAATAATAATAAGGATGGAAAACAAGGCGATATATACAATTACATACAATGATTATTTAATTATATCACAATATATATAAATACGGATATTCAGTAATCAGTTACTGACATGAATGGATTTTACTAATTATATGCAAATACTCGTTTTAATTAATATGCACAGAATCTGCTCGCCATTCTAGTTCGGCATAACTTCAATTTTGAGGTGCAGGATTATGATTTAAAAATACAAAGATTACCTTAAAATAAGATATAAACTGAAACGATGAAAAAACATTTTAATTTATTCCGTACTTTCTCTTTTTTCTAAAAGAAAATTGTCAAAATTAATTAACACTTTTTCCTTTTTATTTGGCTAATAAATATGGTATCTGATTAGAATAAACATATAATAGCACCATACTATACACACTTGACGGCCTAAAATTACTTTAATTTTAATTTTTAAAATTATTTTATTTTCGACAGAGATACACTACATTAAATAAAGATAATTTTTTAATTGTATTTTTTTAAAAAAATTATGATGTAAAAAAATACGAATTAAAAAAAATGGGGGAATTCAGAAGAATGATAGAAATTCAATATAATTTGGATTGGATTCTTAATCGCTTTTCACGGGATTGATTTCATTGCTAATATAAATTGAAGGTGTTTTGTTGTATACACAGAGTCGCAGGTACGTAGCTAGGATTGGCACTCCCATGAATTAGGTGTTTCTTCACAAATCAATAATTGAGGAATAAATGAGGAAGAGATCAAGCTTTTTAATCCGAGTCTTCTTCTTCATCTTCTTTGTGCTTCTCTTCCTTTTAAGCTCCCTCTTCAATCAGATCGACATCGTATCTCTCGTTTCATTTGATTATGTAAGTCTTTCCTTCCTCATTTCTCTCACCATCCATCTTCTCCCTCCTCTCTGTATGTGTGTGTGTGATGATCGATCAATAATTTTTTGGATACATATTTACTTTCACCGTTAGAATGAATTTTATATTTCTTACGAATCAACACTGTACGTAGTAGAAGTTTGTTTAAAATGCGTTTTCTTCCCTTTCACATTTGAGGCACGTAAGGAAGCATGGATGATTGAGTTCTTGAGTTTTAATTTAGAACGAATTCTTTAAATTTTCTCAAGTTCTGATCAAGCCGGTCTACACTTCTTGTTTATTTAAGATGATTCCTTCTTTCTCAGTACAGAGTCTAGTTTTTTGGTTTGTAACGCATTGTGTTTCTCTAATTTTGGAACCTCATACTAATTAATAATGCACAGTGTGACATTATTTTATGTCACAATATATATAAAAGCGGATATTAAGTAATCCGTTACTAACATCTTGAATGATTTTTTTACTAATTATATCAACATGCTCAGTTTTTAATAAGCAGAATCTGCTTTCTATATCTAAGTACTTTTGATTTCGACTTAGTCAATAACTATAATATTTTTTTTTGGCATGTTATAAAAAACATCATTTGGATTTTGCTTGATTTTTATTATTGATTTTCAAGTTTAAAATAAAGTCTGCCTTATATTTTTTCATAGAAATTTGTTTGTATTAGTTTTCAATTGGTTTAATGAAAAAAATGTTTAACAAACTGATTCGATATAATCTACCAAAATATCATTATAAATTTTAATTATATTTGTGGTAAAAAAAAAAACATCCACGGATTACTTAACGTTTGATATTTAGTCCTGGACGTTTGATCCAACAAAAATTTTTAAAATATCTATTTTTCTCTCTGGCATGCAATAGAATTGGAGGAACTCCCATGGTGGTGTAAACATGAGATTATCCTTCTTTAATTTGTAAGGAGTGGTTTCAATGTTATTAGGCCATTGATGCAACCCAAACACATTTACAAACTGACCTATTTGTCAACATATACTGCATGACGAGTTTCAGGCGAAAATAAGAAGCCGGCTGAGCGGAGCGTTTGAGGGAGTTGAAGGATCAACGATAACGGCGGCTGAAGAGTGTCCGGAGCACTTCAGGTGGATCCACGAGGATCTGAAGCCATGGAAGAGCGGAGGCATCAGCAGGGACGTGGTGGAGAGCGGCACCGACAACAACATGTCCAACTTCAGGCTCATCATCTTTAAGGGAAAGCCTTACCTTAAAAAGTACAGGAATTGTTTTGCCACCAGGGATGTCTTCACTCTCTGGGGAATTTTGCAGCTCCTGAGGTTGTACCCCAACTCTGTCCCTGATCTGGAGCTCCTGTTCCAATGCGATGATCAGACCGTCGTCAAGAAGTCCGCTTTCCCCAACAACAGTATCCCTCCACCACCTCTCTTCCATTATTGTGGTGATCCTAATTCCTATGATATTGTCTTCCCTGACTGGACCTTTTGGGGCTGGTAATAATTACATGCCCACATTTCTCATAAATTATCAACTGATTTAACTGTTTAATTTATGCGATTATATTAAGAAAGGAATTGATGAACAAGTGCGTGCGTGCAGGGCAGAGACGAACATTAGAGCATGGGAGAGAGTATCAAAGAGCATAGAGGAAAGCAACGAGAAGAGGGCATGGAAGGAGAGAGAAGGGTTTGCATTCTGGAGGGGCAATGCCAAGGTGGCTTCTGTTCGCAGTGCTCTCACTCACTGTAACGCCACCAATCACAATCAATGGAAGGCCCATATTTATTCTTTGGTATACTTCATTCCGATCCAATAATCTCATTCCTTGGCTCACATGCATGCATTATTCGTGAATAAGATCATTGACTAACTAATCGTCCTTCACATGTGCTGTTTCATTATCAGCAATGGGATAAGGCAACTCAACGAGGCCTCCACAACCACACAAAGCTGGAAAATCAATGTGACCACAGGTAAACTCAATGATTATGATACATTTTCTTTTCCTAACCATAACCATCTTCTTACTGGTGGAGATAATTTTGTACTATCTAACGTCTCCCTCAGTGAAGGTTGAAGTATTTGTTTATTAAATTGTGAGGGATTAACTCCTTATGCTAAATTCAATCCTATGAGAGCTAAAATTACCCTTGAATTCCTATTAGTTTGTCAAGTGCTTTTTTTTTAAAAAAAAAAAAAAATTGAGTGAGGATAGTTATGGAAATGGAAGGTACAAGATATACGTGGAAGGGAGGACGTGGTCGGTGAGTGAGAAGTACATACTAGCATGTGACTCAATGGCCTTATTCGTAGAGCCCAAGTATTACGACTTCTTCTCAAGGAGCTTGGTTCCCTTGCATCACTACTGGCCCATCTCCATCCAGAACATGTGCCGGGACATCACTTTTGCTGTTGAATGGGGTAACTCCAACACCGACAAGGTACAACAACCTTATATATTCTCTTCTCCCTCCACAATTCGATTTGCACGTGCGTGCTTAATTAATTAACAACGCATGGTCATCAGGCAGAAGCAATTGGGAAGGAAGGGAGCAACTTCGTAAGAGAGAATCTGAGGATGGAACTTGTGTATGACTACATGCTTCATGTGCTGCAACAGTATGCGAAGCTGTTGAGGTTCGAGGTGAGCGTACCAGAAGGAGCCCTGGAGCTGTCTCTCCGGTCGTTGACCTCTTTGGTCAATAGAAGGGCCAGGAAGTTTCTGGAAGATTCCAAGGTTAAAAGGCCAGCTACTGATAGGCCTCCTTGCAAGATGCCTCCTCCTTTACAACCTCACCAACTTCTTGTCTTGCTCCGCACAAAGCACAGTCTCATCAAGCAGGTGGAGATGGAGGCCAATAACTACTGGCAAGCCCGTGCATGATCGTAATTAACAACTAATCAATCACATATATAATTAAATTATTAATGTCTGCGGCTCATTCTTTGAATTAAGTGTAATCTTGCACGAGAGACTGTTCAGTTAATGGTTTGTAGTGACAAACCCGTCTTTAACGAATGGCTTTTTTTTTTCCCTTCTCTCATTTTTTGAAAAAAATATCAAAATTGATTTAAACCGCGAGAGTGGGTGCTTTTACCGTTTCACAGGCGTCTCGATCCCAAACATGTGCTGGTCGTTATTCAAACGAGGTCGTTTTGCTTCAAGGAACGCGATTGTTGCTGGTCATTTACAAGACATCGTGGCCGTTCGTGCAAACGAAGCAGCAGATAATTCCATTCATAGGGTAATTAGGGAGGACTAATGTATAGGGT
>QFDD01002868.1:0-22413 GCA_006871305.1 Vachellia collinsii | reverse complement strand
TAACAAAATAAATAATAAATAAAATATATTATTCTTAAATTAATAAAAAAATAAAAATCATAAAATTATAATTAAAACATATATTATACAAATTAATTAAAAATAAAATATATTATTATAAATAAAGAATATTATTATTTTTTCAAAATATAATATCACAGGTAAATAAAAATATTAATGCATTAATTAATGTTAATGTATAAATTAATTTATATAATATATAAATAATATGTAAGGGTAAAATAGTAAATTACTACCATTCCTTCTCTCCCCTCCCTTCTTAAACCAAACAAGGGATCATTAAAAATATCCTTCCTCACCTCCCTTTCAACCAAACCAAACAAGGTGATCCTCTCCCCTGCCATTCCTTACCCTTCCCTCCATTCCCTCCCCTACCATCCCTTCCCTTCAAACCAAACACACCCTTAAAGTTTGATTATTAATTAAGACGCTTGACAAGGATCTTGCCTTTGTGACCATCCAACGGATCTCAGCCTCAGAAAAAAAAAAAGGAAAGAAAATATTCTACCATGATCATACAAGTGCGAGAGAGACACAGGATTGAGATAATATATATATATATATATATATCCTTGCGGTGGAAGAACATGATTAATGTTGATTATGAAGATAACAACATTCAAAAAGAAAGAAGACGTTGGAGATAGTATGAAGATACCAAGCATCCATATTCAGATTCCAGCTCAGTTCAATGCAAGAAGTATCTATGAACACAAAGAAGAATGAAGAAAGTACATTGTGTGATAACCTTTGTAGTATGAGTATTTATGTGTTTATATCACCAACACTTGTCCAATTGGTAAGAACCTGTCTTATAACCCTTAAGGTTGAATTTAAATACTGTTGCTGATGTGATGATCTTATTGATCAATGATATGTAAGTATCTCTTAAACATTTTTAAATCTAAAGTTATGTACCGATTCTGATAAGTTCAACGCTTCACCTTTTCCCTTATTAAAAAACAAACAATTTATATGTTTGTTACCCTGCTAATGTAGACTAACCCAAGCAAACAATATCATATCACTACTACAACAAACATTTTTTTACATCTTTTTAAGCCTTTTTATATATATTTTGTGGGGAACATCCGTATGAGGGATGTTGGAAGTATTTTATGTGACATCCTTTTGAGAGTAGATACTTCTCATGTCTGTTTTTTTTTTTAAAAAAAGGGACTTGTCATTTTTTAAACTTCTCATGTTTGTTTTTACCAAAAGAAGAAGAAGAAGCACCTGTCCTTTTTTTACGAAAGTGACAATCAACCTTCTCACGTCTGTGTCCTGATAGATGTTAGGAGAGGGATATAAAAGCCCCATTCTCTTTTCCAAGGGTTTGTTTGGATTAAAAAATTGATGACAATAGAAATAAATGGAATAGAATGCAAAAGGAAGAGCAAGGAAAATTTTTCCTATGAGATGTTTGGTATGTATTAAAATAGAAAATGATTTGATGATTATTTATATTTTGTTAAGTTAAAATGGTGATAGATGTGTTGAAAAATTGTTTAAAATGATTATATTATCCTTTTTAACAAATATAGAAAATGATATTTCAAAATATATATTTGAAGAGGAATATAATGTGCTAACCCACACACACACACAATGAAATTTTTAAATAACTTTTTATTTAACCATGAGTTACCTATAAGTCAAAACCACTAAAAGGATATATAGTTTTATATCTTTAACCATATGTATATTATTTGAAATTTAAATATTTTACTTTTAACCATTAGTTAACTATAACTTACATCTAGTTAATTAAAGTTACAGTAAATCAAAATAATTGTTCTACTTTAACCAAATGTACATAATGTATATGTTGTTACTGCAGAAAAAGGTGATATTATGTTTCCATCTCACATCCATTTTAATAAAAAAAAATAACCATGAGGGGGTCATTAGTGAGTATTAATATGAAAGGGGTCGTTTCTCACATCCATTTTAAACAAAATGGACGTGAGAGGGGTGAGAGGGACCACCTCTTGTTGAGAGGAGGGTTATTCTGTCATGTCCATTTATTGTAAATGGATGCGAGATAGTGACCCTTCTCACCTTTTTCAACCTTTTAACCCATTTTATGTTATTAATAGTATCTCATATTAACATCACATCTTTCATGTCATCTCCTTCTATAAGTGACTTCATGTCATATCCATTTATTGTAAACGCGTTATTTCCTTCTATAAGTGACTACTCGAAGCTCGTTCTCTCCTCCATTTTATGGTTCTCTTCTCTATTTTCCACTGTTGGGTGTCACAACATCTGCATCAGGTGAAATAATTTTTTATCTTATTTTCTTCTGTATTCTTTTGGTTCCATTGGTTTGATATATTTGTTACTCATGCAAATAGTAGTTTTGGGTCCGATCAGCACACTTTAAGTTGATATGACTCTAAATCTGGCTTTAAAAAAGAACAGAGGATGAAAATAGAAATTTAGAGCTTTATACATAAAAAAAATAGGAAATTTAAGAACGAAATGGCCAAGTTGTTGGCTTCAAGGAAATCGAAAGACCTGTCTCGACCTGCGCGCTCTCATCTACACCAAGAACTGTGCTCCGATCTAAGGCTTCGTTTGACATAAATGCTTCGATGCCTCTTACTTATAATTGTTTATATATATATAATCTTTTATTGTTGGAGATTGACTTGTGTATATATTACATGACGCTGTGTATATCTGTAAGTGGCTTGACGACAGAACCAATGATGGCAAGACAAAAATAGGATTGTGTATATATATAATCTTTTAGTTCCCTCTCCTGGTTTGTATCTATAGCAAGTATATGATTTATCTATGTCTTATGGTTCTATAATGGACATACGTTTGTAAATCCATACCTTTGTTTGTATTATACAAGTCTTGGATCTCTGTTGGTCATCTTCTACCTTTCTGCTTGTCCTCCGGAGTCTGCAGAAAGCGAGGTTTAGGTGCTTATTATTTTCTTAAAAAATAATATATATGTCACATCCATTATTATAAAAAATGGCCTTTACATGGGGTATCTACGTGATTGGAAAAAATTGGGATTTTCCATTTCTATCAGCTCATCTTCTTTGATCCAATCGGCCTCTAATAGTGTATAATCATAATACTTTTAGGTGATTAGTTTTGGGTAAGCTGAGTAGGACAAAAAAATGGAAGATTGAGTGAGTTGGAGCCTTGTAGGTGAGAAACTTACATTGATATTATAGTTTTAACAACATTCATTAATTTCTCTACTCTTACTTATTTACTTTCAAGTCATCTATACTTTACACAAGCAAATTAACTCAGCCATAATTTATTAATAAGCCTATGGGTCACAACTCACAAGTGGAAATGGTCTCTTGGTCACTCACACACGCACGGTAGGTGGCAAAATTACACTTCAACTAATGGAGACCCAAATGTAGTTGAGCCAACGAAATCAACTAATTGTTAGCTCCCTTGTCACGCCAATTATTTCACAATGGGGCAATTGGGTTAGATTAGAAAAAAAATCGTTTTCTATGGTTGAGCCAAATTGAACTCTAATTAAGTCATTATTGAGTTGAAACCCAAAATTAAATTGGAAACCAGATCGATTTTCCAAAAGCCAGTTCTTTTAACTTTTAACGAAAAACACTTAAAAATTAAATAATGACCATCCCAAAACACACACAAACATATATATATATAGATCATTTGTAGTTATAGTGTTATTTCATTAAAATTTTCATGTATTGTGTGGTTATTATGTTAATAATTAGATTTCTTATGAATTTATTTCTTATAAATATATATTATATCTCCATAATTATTTTTATTTATCCAATCGTTTGAATACTGAGTACTCAGTGACCTTTCCGGCTATTATCTCTATTCCAATATCTCATTTTTTAATCCTTAAATTATTAAATGATAAGTATTTTAATAGAGAAATTCTTAGAACAAGTTCTTTATATTTAATACATCAAATTCTCTAATAACATTTATTTATGTCTTATTCTAAAAAATAAACAATTTATATTTTTACAAAACAATAACACAAAAAAAAACTTATTCCATTACGTGGAAGCGGCTATATGAATCATAATTTTTTTTATAATATTTACAAAAAACCAAAAATTGTGTAATTTTAATTTTTTTTCTTTGAGAAATTATAAAAAATGTGATGAGACGATCTTAATGTCAATATCAATATCGGTGCCAATTTTAATGTTACACGAAAACGAAAGGCTAATGGCATGATTTTAATTATTAGCTAAGTCATTACTACTACAATCATAATGTTCACAAATCAAGTCTACATCTACGCCCTGTAGTGTATTATTATATTATTTCCATTCCTTAACCGCAACAATTTTTAGTATATTAATTCTTGGCAAAAAAATAATTTTTAGTATATTAATAATCTCACTTGCAAGTTTCATTTTCTTTTTCTTTTGTTACCTAATCGTTGACTCAGTCAACTGTTGTCCATTTCTCACCTTTTTATTTTATTTTTGAAGAGACGAAATGATTTTATTTTATTTTTTTAATCGTATACGCCCAGCCTCCTTCCTTGCCTTATGGGAAGGTCTACTCATTGAGCCTAAGAGGTTTTGGATGAAATTATTGTGTGTTAGACCAAAAAATAGAGTAACATGTGCGATTTTTCTAACACGAATTCAATTTTAATTCATCAAATAATGAGAGACTAATCCTTTCATCGCATTTAACCCTATCGATATTATGTTTGCTAAATTGATAGCATGTGCTTTTTGCCCTTTTTCTTTTGGAGAGCATCTCTCTCTTTCTGTTTTTTTTTTTTTATTTCAAATATCCATATTGACTGAAGTGTCACTAGATTGGGTATAGCAGAAGAAATTAATCCCTTACGATATATATGAACCAAAATATTTTAAATAATGCGTTATAAATGGTGATTGATTTGAATGAAAGGAATTCTATTCACAAAAATATAATTTTTTAAATAAATACCTTAGAATATCTTGAATAACATTGTATTTAAATGAATCATATACATTCTTATGAACATAAAAAATATTTTTAAAATGTGAGTAATTGTAACAAGTAACAACAAGAAGTTATTTTAAATAATTTTAAAATTTGTAAAAATTTACTTAAAAAGAAAGTTATTGAAATTTAAGGTAAAAAAAAAAAAAGCATGGGCCCGCTTGTTTTCACTGGTTCTTAAATAGTTATAATCCTTTTATTCTACTTTATATAGAATTTTTTTTAAATTTCTTTGTAATAAAAAATAAATAAAGTTCATAAACAATTAAATCGTGAGTTTTAAGGAAATTGAGATCACAAGAAAAGCATTTAGAATAAGCAAACCGAAAAAAAAAAATTACGCAGAATTAGGAATAGTCAAGTCTCTTCTTCGGCGGAGCGTCTTGGATTTGCAGGGATCCACCCACAGATCGCTCTCTTTCCTTTTCCGGAAATATCTGTACGGATTCTTGGCTTTCCCTTAATATTCCTGTTTTGACTTTGAGATTGATTTTCCATGCGTATCTACTTCGCCAGGTTTTTTTTGAATTATTATCTTTTTTTTTTCTTATGGAAATTGGGAATGATATCTTCTTCTTCTTCTTGTGGTTTCTGGTTTCTTGGAGATAGAATTGTATGGCTTGAATTAGGTCCGTGCATGTAAATATTAAAGCTATTGTCTCTTTCACAGATAATGCGTAATAATTCTTTCTTCTCAGTGTGCGCGCGGTTCAATGTTAGCTTGTTGTGTTGTTGTAGTTGGAGATGGGTGTATACCTCAGCAGTCCGAAAACAGAAAAGTTCTCTGAAGATGGCGAGAATGACAGGCTTCGCTATGGTTTATCTTCCATGCAAGGGTGGCGCAGAACCATGGAAGATGCTGTCTGTACCTTTTTCTTTCCTTGTGTTCTACTTCTTTATAATGCCAATTTACTTCTTAGTTGGCATGCTCTTTTTTTAAGATATGGTCCATCATGTTGTATCTTTATTAACCGATCATTAAGCATTCAGATATCATTTTGGCTGTGCATAAATGATGTGCTTGCAGAAAACAAGAGTGGGTTTGTCTCCAGTTGAGCCAGATAACCAAGTGCAACAGGATGGGAAAATCTTGAGATAGATTGGCAATTTAACTTAGTGACTGAAATCGAACTATGAGCAGATGATTAAAATATGATATTTTCTATCTTCTAGATGGTATCTTTTCATACTGCATAGGTTGGGCAAGTCACGTATGAAAATTCTTATTTCTTATCAATGAGACAGAGTTGGAGAAGTGCGAATGTAAGTGCGATGATGCTAATTTAGCTGTAGTTTACGAAACCTAATGCTAGCTGTACTAGTTATTCATACTCCAATGTTTTGGTAGGGTCAAGATCCCTTGACCAAAAAGTCTTTGGTTCCATTCCTACTTGCGATGTTTTGTGGAGGCATCCACCAACTGTGGTGCGTCTTTCCCTGTAGCTGGAATGAGCTTTGTACCTCCTAAACTTTTGTTCTACCAAAATTAAGTTTATAATCGTTTTGCTTCTATTATAAGTCATAAAAAAAGATATGGTATCTTACATTTCCAGATGAACCTGTAGCTAACTATATTTGTCATCTTCTATGATCAAGAGAGTAAAGATGCCACTTCCATGTTGACATGGATAATAATCTATCTATCTATTGACGTGCATGTGCTACAGTACTACTTAAAATTTTGAAATTTTTGAAGGGATAAATCACGCCACTCTACCTGTGTAGGAAATTGCCCATCTTTTGAAGAGATTGTTTTGTGGATATAATGCAAGATGCTTTTCTAATGCCTTTATCATTTGTAATTCATTAGGAGTAGAGATGATTTCTTTGTAAAATAGCAACTTGCCTTTAATAAGCTGCTGTCATTCTATTTATATACTCATATGTAATACATGGAGTGAAATGCTGTGCATATATGCTGAGCTATTCAAAATACAAGATGGTCTATTGTGTTTCTATACATATTTACTCTTTCTACTGCTTTTCAGCATGCTGCCTATCCTGATTTAGATGAGTCTACATCTTTCTTTGCTGTTTATGATGGCCATGGAGGTTAGTATCTGTTCCGAGATTTTTCAATAATATTCGTCATATCTAGCAACGCAGCAGTGTGATAGGCTTGTCCAACGTCAGATTTGAATTGGAAAAGGCATGCCAAACCTGACCCAATCCCGTAAATTCACACCTGTAATGATTTTATAATCCCATATATATTTACTTGCAATTTTAAGCTTTTGGCCTTTTGTTGGCCTGACTGATATTATAATAAAACATGGGGAAAATATATGCCTTGGCATATCTGCATGCTTTACAAGTGTTGATTAGAGCCTACTCATTATTCTTGGATATGGCGATGCATTTTAAATTTGAAAAAAATGATTTGGTAGGTTTTACATCTTCAAAATAGTTACTGGCCAGCAGCTGGTATTTTATATCCCTCAATTAAGTCCACAAATTTCAGGTAAAGCAGTTGCTAAATTCTGCGCCAAGTATTTACACCAACAGGTTCTTAAGGATGAAGCTTATTTAGCCGGAGATTTAGGCACATCTTTACAAAAGTCTTTTCTCAGGTTACTTTATTATCAATTGTTTTTATATTAAACTTTCCCTTACTATGGGTGTATGCTTTTTCATCAATGGTTGCCGAGGGATTAACAGGTGGAATAGTGGTATATGACAAGGCTTAGACTCAAGATGGTGATTAACACTCAGCATTTTCCTTTCCTTTTTCTTTCCAGCCTGTTGTCGGAAGTTATAAAAATTTGCCTTCATTCCTCCTTTTTCTTTGTTTCTTATTTCAACCCAAATAATTCATCTCTCTGTAAAAATTGATTAAATTATATCCACACAATCACAAGATTGACTGTTTGTGACACACTTGTCAGATGCCAAAAATTGAAAGGCAACTTGAGCTGACTCCTTGTAGCTGAGATCATATGTTATTATCCATTGTTCTAGTTGAAATAAGAAACTTCAGCAGCTAACAGACATAGTGATTTCATGGAATAATAGTTGTCATAATTGACACAATTCTTTTCTGTCATGGGTGTAATTCAATCACGCATGACGCGTTTAAGTTTTTATTGATTTGAAAGCTTGATGACCAGGAGTTGTGATAGGTTATGGAGTTTTGACAAATGCTTCCATTGAAAGTCAAAATTGTACTCTATTTCTTATAGATCCCATCCTTTTTATGGCAGAATGGACCAGATGATGTGTGTAAAAAGAGGGCAGCGAGAATTAGCAGTCTTGGGAGAAAAATCAAAAATACTTTCTTCTATGAGAAATTGGTTTATAAGGACTACAAAAAGTGGTGCTGTCAATGGTCATGTTGATGACTGGGATTTTGAGGAGGTAACTAATAAGAATGGCAATCGACAGATGCATGTTATTCTAGCTTAATGGTTATGTCATTGTTCATGCATGTTTTAAAGGATTTTGATACAGATCCATTTAAAATCAAATTCTGAGTTGGAAATTGCAAAAGTCTGCTCCAATCCTGCATGACAGGCTGTAAATGCTATTTATTATTTCACCTTGGCATTTTTGCTTTCTCGTTTTTCTTTGCTGACCAACAAAATTTTTCAAAGGCCCAAATAACTTTCGCTTAAATTTCTCATTAGCACAGCTCTTGGTACTGATATGAATGCAACAAAAGCTATTCCAATTTATCATCAGTGCCCCCTTGCTAAAACTGCGGGTGCTAATTGTAGCACGTGCGGTTATGAAATAGCTTTTAAATTCACATAGTATATTAAAGATTGTAAATAATCTGAGCTTTGAGGTTGTAATTTACATATGAACTTTTAACTTCATGTTGCCCGCATAAGAGTCTGACATGCAGTTTAAGAAAGGTTAATTATGAAGACACTTCTTGCTAGTTTAGTAATTTTAGTAATTAAAACTAAAATGTATGTGTAAGGTCTGATGTTGGGCAAACAAGTATCAAATTTCAGTTTATAAAAATGCTGATGTTGGACTGAGGTAATTTTATGCTGCACATTAGGGGCCCCATTGTGGTTTCAGGGGACCAAAGGCAGGATGCACAGCTTGTGTTGCAGTCATCCGAAACAACCATCTGCTTGTTGCCAATGCTGGTGATTCTCGCTGTGTATTATCGAGGAAGGGTCAGGTACTTTCACTTCCTCTTGTGGTAAACCTCTATGGCCAATGCTGCAAATGAAGGTGATCTGGATGGAGGACAGGGAAAGTGAAGGAAAGTAGTAGTTAGATAAAGAATTCACATAGTGAGCAAGGTTGCTTGTCTATGTGATACAGTTCTTTCGTAGGATAATTTTTTAACTAGTGACAAGAATTTTCAGTGAGATGAGTGGGGGTAGGTAAGATGAGGATGCTGAGATGGATGTATGGCTATACTAGAATTGATAGGATTTATAATGATCAAATTCGTGAATGAGTTGAAGTGGCATCTATTGAGGAGAAAATGACAGAAAATCGGTTGAGGTGGTTTGGTCATGTCCAAAGAAGACCATTGGAGGCACTAGTAAGGAGAGTGGATCAAGTAGGTTGGAGTCTTCTGAAAAGAGGTAGAGAAAGACTGAAGCGTACTTTCAAGAAGGATATGGAGAGAGATCGTTTGATTAATAGTCTATATAGAGATTTGGTCTACGATAGAGCATAATGGCATCGTGTGATCCAGGTAGCCGACTCTACCTAATGGACAAGGCTTTGTTGTTATTGTTGTTGACAAGAATTTTCAATGAATCGTTTTTTTTTGTTTTGGGAGAATTGAGGATAAATACCCTATTGATGAATTAATTAGAGAATGAGATTTGCTATTGAACCCTTATGGAAGCTCCATTGCATAAGGTGGAAGTTTAGTTGCATATTGTGGAATGTTCCATTCTACAATTAATTTTTCAATTGGGGACATATCCCCAATTCTCCCTCTCTTTTTTTCACATTTCTTCTGGGATGGTTTGAAGGGTGGTGATTGTCACACTTGTGTACTAAATGGTTATATCAAAAGATAATTTTGACCGCTAGAAGCAGCAATGCCTCTGCCCATCGTTGTCCTCAATGTCTGGTTCATCTGCTGCCTTGACTGGAGGACAGAACTAATATTTCGCAATTCTTGTATGTTTGGTTCAATGAAGTCTCATTTGCAGGCACATGATTTAAGTAAAGATCACAAGCCCGACCTTGAGGTTGAAAAATACAGGATTCTAAAAGCTGGTGGTTTTATACAATTTGGACGTGTCAATGGAAGTTTAAACCTGTCTAGAGCAATTGGTAATGTAAATTTCTTATTATTTGTAAATTCTTTATGTAAAGGAAATTTCTTTTCATTTTTAATTATTGTTGTTTTGATGCAGGTTGCATCATTAGTCCCAATCAATATTTAATATAAAAGATAAAATCTATAGCTAGCAGAACTATTCACTATTCATGAACGATGTAACTTATTACTCATACTCCATACCATGCATGAACAAACGTGTTTAGTTGTTTGTAATATACAATCGTTTCTTTTATAGGAGATATTGAGTTCAAGGAAAACAAGCACTTGCCAGTAGAAAAGCAGATGGTAACTGCTGATCCAGAGTTAACTTCTGTAAGTAGTATATTGTCAGTGCATTATAGGCGATAAACAGGTTAAAGGGCTAACGTCAGTGAGAATTTTCTTTAGGTGGATTTGTTTAGTTCATCTCTTACAAATAGGGTACCATTTATTAATAAAAAGAAAACAAAAGAGAAGATACAGCGTATGCTTTTGCTGCCATCTTTTACATGTTCGTTTATTTTTTCCCCATTCTTTTCTTTTATTTCATCTGCAATGATTACTCTTGTATTTGTGTAATAGATTGAACTTGGCAATGATGACGAGTTTCTCGTAATAGCTTGTGATGGAATATGGTAAGCTTCTTGGCTCCTGAAGTTCCTTTTGAAACTCCTTTGATTGTCATAGTTATCACTATCTAGTTTTTATTAGTTTACAAATGTTGTTCCATCCATAATAGTCTCTTTCTGTTTTTTAAACCTTTTTTAAATAATTCAAACCACTCAAAGTAGCTGTTTCTGGCCAAAATTTTTTTCAGTTTTATAATATTTCAACAGCTTTATCAAAATGTCACATGACTTTGTCTTCATGTGCGCCGCTCCGTGCTTGGTTTGGTAGCAACGTGCTCCATCTTTTACGGTTCAAGAAAATATTTGTCATTGTACGTGTCCTAGACAGTGCTGTCCTTGTTTTAATCTCATTAAACTCGTGGAATGAATATGGATGCTCATGTATGTTTAGGTGTAGAAACAGTTTTCGCTACTATAAACAGTTTTGACTCTAATGCTTTGTGCATCCTATAAATAGGGATTGCATGTCAAGCCAACATGTTGTGGACTTCATACATGAGCAGTTAAAGACAGTAAGTTTTTATTCTCCGTTTCTTTTGCAGATTAAAAATACTGCCTCTTTTCCTTTCTATAAGTAAAACTACCCAAATAAAACATTAAAATGTTGGTTAAACTTGATTGTTCGTCATGCCCAACATTGGTATGACCTAGGAGGAAAGGAGATTTTGCTCAGCCAATCGTGGGTAGACCCAACCCTTTTCCAAAAATTTTGATATAAAAAAGAATGTTCATTAAAATTAGTTAAAAACAATAGATGTGTAAAAGGTATAATTTTTTTCTCAATTATCCCTTTATTTATGAAGATGATGAGCTAGAGAGATAATGAGTGATAAATAGAGATGAGAGAGATGGGTAATTAATTGGGAGTAAAAAAAAATGCATTAAATTTTCATGCAACTTTTGATATTTTTAAATTTACTCTTATTTTGGTTTTGGTCCTTTAAGTTTGAAACCATGGGTTTTAATTCCTTAAGTTTCTTTCTGTTTAAAACATTGATTCCTATAATTTAATAAAAATCTGGACAATTTTGTCCCTTGAGGGGTTAAAGCCTATGGTAGGAAACTTGAAGGGTTGAAACCAAAATTAAGCAAGCTTGAGGATAAATTTTTTTTTTATTAACCCATTAAAATTTTGTCGTGGTCACTTAAATCTAGGACCAGCCCTATTTGAGAGAATAATACTTTAAATAAGATCGGAGGGATTATTTTTAGTCATTTGGCTTGTTTCAATTGGAAAGATGAGTCATGTAGATCATATCTATCTATATATAAAATATGCAGGAAAACGATCTTAAAGTGGTCTGTGAGAAAGTATTAAATTGGTGCTTGGCACCAGCAGCTGGTTCTGTGGGATGTGACAACATGACTATGATCTTGATTCAGTTCAAAAAGCCTTCAAATTCAAGTGGTTCTATCATAAGCCAGCAAGCCTCTGTCATCTAAACTAAAAAGATGAAGAAGGTTTGGCCATATCTGGAAACTAGCAAAGCCATAATTTTGATGGAAGTAAGTAACTGAAAGTTAAAGAAGAGGTGTAACATTGAATACAGGAGAAAGGAGGAATCATAGGGCTATCTCATGTCTAGATTTTAGTATGTCAAATTTTCAAGCGGAGATTCTATTTTAAGTGTATTGATGGTATAGGTCTTTGTACATATTTGAATGTAAATTTTAAACTACAAAGAGGGTTCGGCCATATTTTTAATCTCTGATTTGCAGAGATACTTATCATTTTTTATTCTAAACTCTAAAAGCCATTAAATGATGTAAAGGATGATGATATTTTTCAAAATTATCTGACATCTAGGAGTTTACTGAAACTAGATTTTTCATGTAATGAAGATTTTAATATATATTTTATATTGTACATTGATATACTTATTTTGTTTTGTTTTAGAAAATAAGTTATTTCTATTTTGTACAACTCTCCTCAATTTAATTGGTGTTCTTCAAAAATATAATTTTTTAACAAAAAATGCGATTAGTTAAAACTTAATGTTATAAGAAATAATATTATTTACTTTTGCAACTGAACATTTAATATTGATAATCTTTGTTAATACTGCATTTTTCTAATGAATGTCTCGTTTTAATTACATAATTTTAAAATCTAAACTGAAATTATTTTTAGAATAAGTTAACTATAGCAATATTACGAATGTTGCACCACCTTGGTTAGCATCCATGTCAAGCTTGGTACAATGAGAGAATCAGGGAATGAGAATCGGACAAGCAAGAACCATTAAAATCGATTAGTGAAGTCACACATTTTTTTATTTTTTATTTAAATTTAATTGGTGTTTTAAAGCTATTATTTATGTTATTTTGTACTTAATAAACATTGAGAAATGAAAAATAACGGATAAAATGTTCTAAAATTATAAAATAATGTATATAATTAAACGCATTTTCAATAAATACTGTGAAGTATTTATTATATACTACATTTATTTTTGTTCAATAATTTAATAATTATTTTTTATTTTCAATAATTATATTTTATCGTTTTAAAAATATATTAATGTATTAATAATTGGTTTGAATCCAAGTCCATCATTTAACTATAATCCAGCACCTGGATGGGTGGAGATGGATTCAATTATCCATTTTATTCTCATGACATCAAACTATTGGATGCATGTTTAGAATAACGGTGGAAATTACTTTTTCAATATGATTTATTGTTACAAGGTAAGATGTAAAAAGAGTTTTGTTTTGATTTACGATTTAGTGTTTCTTTACCATCGGGGTTGGATTTAATGAAAAAAGTTAAATCTTTATAATATTATATGAACCAATATTTAAATTCTCGCTAAAAGAAATGACCATATTTAATGCCATGGAATACTTCAAACTTACTTCAAATATGATTACTTTTAATAAAAAAAAATGTATATGCTTAGGGGGGAAAAATAGCCTTTGCTTTTGTTGACCGAAATGTTGTGATTGGATCAATGTATTTGAGAGCTTGGATCATTGTGTTTAATTAATATGATCCACCTCATTAATGGGATTGGATCCAATAGAAGATGCATACTCTTTTCTGATTTTTCTTTTGTTCACCATAAAATTCATGGTCTCTGTCATTTACTTCTTTCTGCATTTTGATCAGTCTTTTTTTTTTTTTCCTTTTTGTTAAATTTAGGCTACATTGCTCTTCTTTCAACTGTTCCAGAGTATTATTGCGCATTCACAGAAAACTTTTGAGACAAAAATTGACCAAAAAAAAAAACATTGTATTAGGCTGATAGAACTTTCAAAATCTGAACGAACCTTTTTTTTTAATTTTTATTAAGCACCTTAGGAATTATTTTTTTTGACACAACGTTGAAAAACTGATCTCTCCCTCCCCCTATTAGAATTATAGAAGCTAGTATTCACCATATTTCCTCATTGTACTATAGGCAACAGAAGTGCATTCATAATATGGCAAGAAGAAAAAACAAAGGCATTAATATTTATTACAAGTACAATGCTTACAATAATAATTTTAAAAAAAAAAAAAAAAAAGTGGGGCGCCACGTAAGGCGCAAAGCGAGCACTTGTGGAGCAAATTGGACCACTGAATTGGATCCAAGTGTGGAGCCTCGTGCTCTTTCCTTTCGGATCAAGATTCCCTATTCTCACTTCATGCCTGCCACGTGTACGCCCCACGTTCTCCCTTATCCACAACTCAATAAATCTCCTATTTTCAGTTTCACTATATTTGGTTAATCCTTAAACTAGTTCCCTTGTCCTCTTATATTTTGACACGTTTCTTTCCTCCCTTCCATATTCTTGTCACCCCTTAATTTTTCTTTATCGCTTTTTAGATTTTTTTTCCCTAAGCTTTTGTTTTTCCCCCCTGACCAGTCAGCTTCGTACGTACTATTCATTTACTTTTCCATATAGGTTGGCCTATTGTTGAGGGCCAAGCATTTTCAATCATATTTGCAAAAAAAAAAAAAAAATTGACGTTAAAAGAAGTTTAAATAAAGGTTAAATTGTATTTTGGATTATATATAAATAATCCACTTAACCTATAAATTAAGAGTTGATACAATTTTTACTTGCTAGAGTGAAATATTTTTGATTTGGCTCCTTAAATCCATTTTTTTACTCTAAAAAAGAATGTTAATACTTCTTCAATTACATTCTAAAGGTTAAATTAGTTAGTTGAAAAACTTAAAAGTCTAATCTAGGGAAAAAGAGGGTTAGACTCGATAAAATGAATCTCATACATAAAAATAAAACCTTACATTTTTTTTATTTTACATTAAAATTTAATAATTTTATTTCTATTTAACATGTATAAAATAAAATCAATATAATAATAAATAAGATATCAAAAAATAACAAAAAGGAAAAGAATCATAAAAGTGCGTTACTGTTAGGATGATAGAGGGAGCAGACAAGATAAGAGCGAGAATCTCAAGTCTCTCACTTATTAATTTTCAGAAATGAATAGAGTTTTATTTTAAGAAATTAAAAAAAATAAAGAAATGTTTGTTTTATCCAAATTGCTTCGCTTTTTTCTCTTTCAGCGACGAGGACCTCCACGTCACGATTTCGCCTAACGGATAAGAATCTCCCACATCCATCTCACTCCATCGTCACCTCCCTCTCCCTCTCCCTCTCCCTCTCCCTCTTCCCTCTCCATTCATATTTATATTCTTCACGCATCCATTCCCTTTCACACTTATCCTTTTCATCTCTCATTATAATCTAATCTCTCTCTCTCTCTCTGTTGTTCCTTGTCGTTTGAATCTGAATATATATATTTTCGAGATGGCTGCCATCGCCGGAGCCGGAATCGTTGCCGGGAAGTTGTCGTCGTCGTCGTCGAGTTTGAAGTTGAGAGGAAGGGGGAGATCGCATAAGAGGAGAAATGCGTTTAGGATCTCTTGTGGATATTCTTATGCGTCTTCGTCTTCTTCTTATGTGATGGATCCTTACAAGACATTGAGGGTTCAGCGTGATGCTTCTGAGTTTGAGGTCAAGAAGGCTTTCAGGGATCTCGCTAAGCAGGTTTTGATTTTCGATCTTAATTTTCTTTTTATTTTCGTTTTCCGTGTTTTAATTATTAACAGAAGATGAAACTGTATCGATTCTGATTTTGGTCGTTGGTGTTTGTTGAAACTTTTGTTTCAGTATCATCCAGATGTATGCAGAGGGAACGATTGTGCAGTGCAGTTTCATGAGATCAACGAGGCTTATGATGTAAGTTTCTTTTTTTTTCCCCTTTTTATTAATTATTGTTCCATTGCTAAATTATTCATTTTGGATACAGATCGCTATTCAACTGAAGTCTGTTAAATCTGTTATTTATTATTGCCGTTGTTTTTGTATCTTTTTCTTGGGAAATTTATTTCGTATTGTCCTAACGAAAAGGGTGGAGAGAAGTTTCAAATTTCTATGGTGGCCATCTGAAATGAATCTTCTATAATGACTCTTATCTAAAATATTTCCTAAAATTTTTTTATTCATCAATCCTACCTAAACTTTATTTTTTGTTAAAAGGTTAAAGAAGTTAAATATATTATTAAGTATTTATATTAATAGTTAAATTAATTTATCTCATTTATAAAATAATATATAAACTAATTATATATATAAATAAATATTTTTAAAGTGGTGTATTTATTTTTTTTTAACCTTTTTAATAAAAGTTATCTGACTCTTTTATTGAAAATAATATATGGTAATTTATTAGATAGGTATGTGAAAAGAGTTTTATTAATCATATACATAATTTTTAATGCTTTTTGTCGAGGGTGTGTAATTATTCTTTAAATATTTCTAATGAGAATTTTTAACTAATTTTCTTTTTTGAAGAAGAAATTTGTAGTGTCCAATTCCTAAGGATTTGATGTGTTGGGTTGGTTTAAAAATTAAAGGCCATGATTTGTTAGATTAGATTTAATAATAATTTTGGTTTGGTTTGGGCAAAGCAGGTGGTGATGGCCAGCCTGAGAGGGGAACCAATTGTGATGGAAACATCTGAGGCGTCGGATGCATGGGAAGAAGATCAGATGAGAGGGATGGACGATCCAGATTGGGACATGTGGGAGGAATGGATGGGTTGGGAAGGAGCTGGAATCAGAGACTACACCTCCCACGTTAATCCCTACATTTAAATCCTCACCTCTCATCCAACAAATCATGTGTTTTTGGATTTTCTTTTTAACTGAAAGAAACTCCCACTAAAATTGTATATTTTACTGTATATTATATATTTCCCAATATTTTTTTAATGTTATCATCATCTTTTGCTGATGATGAGCTAATTTATATTAGGTGTGTATTTTACCACCCAAACATTTGGCTACTGCTGCTTCTCCCTCACTACAACTGGAATTTCCTTTCATGCGTATTTCATTTATAATAAATAAATAATGATACACGGTAGTTTTATATTTTTCACGGAAATAAATAAACTAGAGAGCCAGAAAAAAATAATGCTAAAAAAAACCACAGAACCTGAATGCCTAAAACAAATGCCCATGACATGCCTTTAGGGACGATCATTTCTCGGCTCAAAATTTAATGAGCGGAAAATGTAATTTAAAGTCATTTTTGTTCAATCTATTATTAAATATGCACTTTAACACATAATATTTAAATATATGTCATCTACCACTTATGCATAAATTAACAGATGTTTGCACAGATTTAATGGGATTGTTATTTTTTATATTTTTACAATTCGTAATGTATGTACAGGATATCATCAAGATATTTTTGTTTAATCTGCTATTTTAATAACACCGTTAACAAATATGCACTTTAATAGATTAATTTATTCAATACCTCTTTTATTTTTATTGTTGTATCTTATCTTTCATGACAAGTAGCCTATAATCAATCAATTTAAATGTGAAAGGAAGAAAAGGGCACGCCTATCTCTCGCCACACCAAAGCTTCACAAATCCAATAAGTCACATTGTTGTGATGTGACCCATGTTTCATATCTTATGGACATGCCTGGCAAAAAGGAAAAAAAAAAATCTTATGTACATGACACCACTCTAATTATGACCTTAGAAGACGTTCAGAGCAGGCAAGCTACTTCATAATAAACATACGCATGACTTAAGGATATTATTTATCAAACACGTTACAGATCAGAGTTTGAATTACATATAGGGTAGTGCATGACATGTTAGGCACTAATAACCTATTTAGTTCACGGGAGATCATTGGAATGACTTGGAACGTAGATTCTATAGTTATAACTATTTAATGAGGATTACTTAATTTGATGTTATCAATTGTAATAAGAATTACATTCAATTACATTACTATACTAGCTAAACAATATAATTAATAAAATGTATCAGGATTACATGTAATTGAACCAAACGTGTCATAAATATAAAAACATCTTCTAGAAGGAATTCTTATATGAATTCGTTTCATTATATATGACTAATCCCTTCCATTGGACTTAACCCTTATAGTTGAGAATATATATATATATATATATTTTGTTAATCACATGAATATTTTTATTAGAGGCAGTTGGAGATACCTCATATATAAACAAACGGACACAGTAATAAAATATTTGATTGCAAAGCACAGCAAAGATTCCAAGACTGTGAATGTAAATAAATATGGCTGAAAGAATAAGGCATGCTTTTTTTTTTTGGGAATGCAACATTAGGTTTTGGACATTGAAATGGGCCTTTTCTCCCTATTCTTTGATTGGGCTAAGGCCCATGCTAGTTCTTGACCATAACAGACATTTAATCTTTTAATCAGGCTTATGGAATATATTTCAATGTACTATTAAATTATCCTTTTTAAGAGGAAGAAAACAAAAAAGTTTTCCCAAGTCACAGCCTAGTTCTAATCCCACGTGGTCTAATGTGGCATATTTAGGGATTTAGAAATATATATATATATATATACTTTGACCCAAAGAATGTGAATACTGAATATACACACACACACACACACGCACATGTTATTTAGCCACTCAAAAGTTAAGTTTGCATTCAAAAGTATGACCTATCCTTTAGGATACGTATTTGCATTTAAAAATATTTAAAGAAATCTCTCTTGAACCATTGATCTATAAATCTTGCTTGCACACAAATTTCTTTCTAAGGGGTTTCATTATTTGGCTTTCTACATTCATAATCATCATTAGGATGGCTTCTAAACAAGCATTATCACCTTTTAATCTGCAATTTAATGGAAGAGACAGATTGATTCAGAGGATCACAAAGAACACGGTTAGAATTTCGTGTTGTTCTTCTTATTCTGGTTCTCATATTTCGGTTGATCCTTATAAGGTTTTAGGAATTCGGCCTTGGGCCTCAGTGCCTCAAGTGAAGAAGGCATTTAGAAAGCTTGCAAAACAGGTTCGATTAATTCTTCTAATTAATCTTTGGTTAATTTCTCTGTTTTTTTATTATTTTTTTATTAATTAATATTGATGTTTTAGTTGTTGTTCAAACTTCTATCTCAGTACCATCCGGATGTATGCAAAGGAAAGGATTGTGGGGTACAATTTGAAGAAATCAACGCGGCCTACGAGGTATTTATATATCATAAGCTACTAAATATAAAATCTCGTTTTAGTGAGTTTTTTTTTTTTTGCTCACTTTTTTCTTCTATCAATAATATCATAATATCGGTTTTAAATTTAGGAATTATATGACTAGTATGTATAGATTAAAGAAATAAATTGAACTAGTTATTCATAAAAACATGTGCATTGGTTACTATGTATTTTAAGTTGAAACTACATCTTAGTGGAAAATCCTTTTATGTGCGATTAATAGGAATAATTTGAAGAAAATATTATAAATTTATGAGATAATGTTTATTAAAATATTTTATTTAGGATAAGAAAATATGTTAATCGTGTGGTCTTAAAAGCTCAAAGTATGATATTAAAGTAAAACTCAATCTAAGTTGACCATTAAGACTGGTGAATTAAATTTTTTGACTGGTTCCATAGACAGTTTTGAATGGATCAAGTAGATTGGATTTCATATTTCTTTCCCTGTTAATTTGAAACGGCATCATTTTGGATTTTCTTTTTACGTAAAATAATAGTCCATATTTTTATTGGATTATGTGTGGTTTATACATAAATATTCTATATGATTGATTAATGTTTTATACACGTTAACCCAAGTATGAATCACTGACCCCTAAACCATTGCCTCAACCCGTTTATTGATTGGTGTGATTTTAAATACTTTTTTTTAAATCTGTCTCATGATGTAGTTAAAAAAAAAAAAATCTTCACATGGTTTACAAGCTCTATGAGTAACTTTGGTTTTAGTTCCCTGATAGAGATATATATATATATATATAATATATTTGTTTGTGGCAATGAACGCAGGCAGTGATGTCAGAATTGAGAGGGGAATCAAGTGCATATGGAAGATGTGATTACTATGATGAAGCCAACAACAACAATGAGGAAGTAGCAGACCAACATTGGGATTATGGAGATGAATGGCTTGGTTGGGAGGTTGGTAATTGGATGTTTTCTCAGTATCAACAAGAGGGCCATAATGCACAAGAAAATGTATCTACTGGTTGATAGGGTCCCATTTTTTATGATGAAAATTTGTGGATGGAAAAGACATATAGAATTTTTTTTCCTCTTTTTTTTCTTTTTGGTATGATGTGTTTGGGAAGCAGAAATTGGCTTCTTAGGGAACAATCAATTCCTATGTTTTAGGTAAAGTCTCTTCCCTTAACATGTGGAAGGAAAATATTGACCCTATTTGTGATGACATTGTAAATATACTTTCATACTTTATTTAAAAAAACATGTTCATACATACTGAGATAAAACTCTTCTCACATACTTACCTTGTAGATTGTAAATTAAGGTTAAAAAGTAGCATCTATCGCTAATTTATACATACAAATAATTTTCATATCTATAAGATTACAATTTGATCTTTTCAATGTTTGAAGAATATTTTAGATTTATAAATTTAAAAATCATGAATAATATAATAGGAAAAAAAATACACATATATCTTTAGAAAAATACTAAAACAATAGCAATTGAATCTTATTTCCCTAAGTGGGGTTAGGCGTTGATCCATGTTATAAGGTTTCACAAAGTTTTACTTTGAGGGCTTAATGCAACCTCCTCCTTTATCAGAAATTAGGGTCGGCTATAAAACACCCTAATAAATCTTAATTTGTTTTCCAATATTATATCATCTTAGTTTTTTTCTTTTGTGAAATGCAAATATCCTTTTATCAGCGACAATTATATTCAAGATATTACCAAATACTAAATATAGATATTTCTTCTATAGTCCCGGTAGAAATTTAAATATTGATTTAATATGTTGTGAAGAACTAATTTATTCTAATAGATTCAACCCGTTGGTATCTAGTCCTAGTTTATCCTTATGCAAAAATAAGTTGGGATACTTAAACCGTTATACTAATATTTGAATTGGGCCCATTTTTTGTGCAATCGACTTATTGGGACACAAGTGGGCCTTTACGCTATTGGGCTTGCCCGAATTCTTCTTGAGGCTGAATTGAAAACAGATTTTCTCTTACGCTTGGTTTGGCAAAAAAAAAAAAAAAAAAGAATGGGAATGAGGGAGGAAACTTCCTGGCTGTCACATATATAAATAAGAGATTGTGTCATTTTCTGTTGATATATATATATATATATATTTGTCCTTTTCATTTTATCAAAAATTATTTCTCTGAGCATATTTAAGAGGCACACAATGTCCAAATGACTTTAGTATCCTTAAAAGCTAAAACTCATCTTGATCCCCCCCAAAAAAAGAAAGAAAGAAGAAACTAAATTCAAGTGAAGCAGCAAGAAGACTTCTTCAATTCATTCTGTCCTTTTCCCCTTGAATTTTGTTTCACGGTGTCTAATAATATTATTATTATATTATATTCAATATAAAAATATTTTATTCTCTGTGCATAAAAATATAATATGTAGTGTTAACATTGAATAATGAATTCATACTTTAATATTGGAGATAAGCATATTCGATCTCATATTAATTTTGAATTTTTATAAATTTATTTTGTATGAAAAAATATATGATAAGTTTCAAGGAGGGCAATTATCAAGTTATCACCACCGATTGCCCCCTAAACTATAAAAAATATAAAAAATTAAATCCAAAAACGACGATTAAATACACAAAATGTCATAATTAGCACTGAAAAATGGGCATCATGATCAGATTGCTTTTGTATGAAGAATTTACCAGCCATGCTATTGTCTTGTGCACTGGGACCACATTATGTGTTTATCACCAACTTCCACCGTTCAGATTGATTTTTGATCGTTCAGAATTCACATGATTTAATTTTTATATCTTAAATATATTTTTTATTTTAATAGGTGTAAGATTTAAAATAAAATTAACTGATGAAAATATCCATTTGATCTTTTTAATTTAAATTAAATTTCATTTTAATCTCTTAAATTTAGACAGTATAATTTAATCATTTTATCTTAACGCTGTTAGTTTCATTTAACGAAAAAATTGATTAATCAAATTTAAATAATGATTTTGCAGTTAAATG
>QFDD01002867.1:22668-44664 GCA_006871305.1 Vachellia collinsii | reverse complement strand
TTTTGAACACAGAGTACATAGTTATATATGGCCTCTGTGAGTGTATATCAGACATCCATCCACGTGTCTTCTGCATGTTTGTTAATATATTTGTGCAACGACACAAACACACACACGACGGTCTCTGTTATGTTTGTGACGAGCGCGCCCGATTTTAACTTTTTAGTAATTTTCACTGTTACTAGAGTAAAAAAATGAAAATTATCCATGAAAGTTAGTTCAAATTATAAAAATATGATTCATATATACCTCGTAAAGCAGGCGTAGTTGTGTTTTTTTTTTTTTGGCCAAATAGGCGTAGTTAAAATTCATTGTTTATTTATTAATTAGAACTTAGCAATTTATGTGTAAACCATGTATATATATATAGTCATAAATGTTATTTGAGCTGTAATGGCAGAGTGTTGGAATTAGATAATGCAGCTTGTCAAGTTGAGGAATTAAAATGATATTTAATGTAAATATTTTTTTGTTAAGCACATGTATTATCTCACTGAAGATAATCCTGTTTGATACACAATCGAAATCTAAATATAAATATCTCTTTCTTTCTTTTGCTTGATATAACTATCTCTTTGTACATAGATTCAAACTTTGATTCATAGATATTTAACCAATTTCGATAGACTTGACCCACTGTTCATACAAAGTGAAAGAAGTAATGAGGGTACACCTTTGCCCTTTTTGAATCAGCAAATGCTTTCCTCAACGACGGGTTTGGAGACTGTCTATTAATCGAACCTGGAATATTCTAGACATCTGAAAATAAATTGTGGAAGTAGCCTAAGAGTTCTCATAACATGGTCGTATTTTTATAGGAGGATATTTGTGCTCAATAATAAAATGGTATTGAATTCCATTATATCCGTCACACCTCATACGGTCGTGGCCTCACCAAATCTTTATTGCTTAAAGCATTCATATGGTGTATAAATTAAACACACTCATAACAATAACAATACACTGTCAAATTATTAATTTTCGAATAATCTATATTTTAAAACTACAAGTTTTTAACATGTGCAAATTAAGTAGCGCTCCTAATTAATTTAAATTGAGTATAAACTTGATTATGTGGCCCATAAAAAGCCGTCGACTCAGTATAAGTTGGGCTCACTTATTGTTTTTTATTCCAGCATATAAAGTTGGGCCCAGCCCAATTTCATTTCGTATTTTCTTAGTCTAAGCCTGAACTCCAGTTAAAATTTTTGCTAACACCTCAAATTGACATTTCAAAATCACAGAAGGATTTCATTAAAAAGGAAAAAAGAAAAAAGATAACCAATGGGGTCAGGTCTATTGGAATGCTTCAGTTTCTCATAACGTGGTAGATCAAAATTCAAATCCTTTTAAAAAATGTGCTCACATTATTTAGCACCCTTTAGTATTTGACAGTAGCTTGAATGAGATTGTTTTTGATAAATCCAAAAATACCTCTATTTAAAGAAATGTTTGGAGAAGGTTAGTCAAAGGAGAGGAGAGAAAAAACAAAGGAAAGAGGAAGAAATGGACAGGATAGGACAAGAGGCTTGATAATGTAAATAATGAGCCTGTTTGGAAATGATTTTGGGCCACCCAAAATGCAATCTACGGCCTAAAAGCCCATTTGTGGTTTTTGGGTGTATTTGGGAAGACTAGTTTGGAGAAGGTATTTTGGACAAAACGGAATTTTTGGTAGAAGGAGAAAAATCAAGGGTTGGCTCAGATTGAAAGGCTTATATTGTTGGGATGCATAATGAGAAGATCGCATTAGTTTTCAAAAGACAACGGTCGCCTTGAGCTCACGCCTAACACTTGCTTTGCTTCATTTGCCTTCAGGTCCACCTTCCCCTTCTTTACAACAGATCTGCCTCCTCAAGCTCATGAGTTGCCGCCGCATTTGGTCGTCAGCTCCCTGTTTCTGTTGGCTATCTCTTCCAAGCTTCCGTAGCTTTTAATCACCGTCATTTTACCAATTAGAACCTTAGGTTACCATAGATTTGCTGTAGAATGGAAAAAAGGAAACAGAGAAAGTATAGTTCATGGGGAGAGGGGGAGGGGGAGCTAGGGTGCGTGGTACGTACTTTCGTGCCGGAAGAAGACTTCGAAGGCTTTTGCAATAGCTATTGTATTGGGACGACCTGAGGGCGTCGACGAAAGCATCTTCCACTGCAACGGTGTTAAGAAAGCAAGGGAAGGTGATCGGGTCACCGTGATAGAGAGGGATGGTTGGTGGGCCTCTTATCGTCTTTGGTTAAACTATCTAGTGTAATGGTAGTGTTTCGGATAGAGAAGGAGGTCGCTATGATGAGCTCTTGGTTCACTTGAAAATAGCATCCAAAAAAGGTGGACCCTATTTTGTTGGCTGATTTCATTTTGCTAGCATCCAAAAGGGTGTATTAGCTAATTTCATTTTGATGCCACCAATATGATAACACTGTTGAAACATCTTCATCAAATGCACGATCATCTTCAATACAAGACCGTACTTTCCCTTACCCTTTTCCCTTAGCTTTTTTTTTTCACTATTAAAAAAAAGTCTCATTTGACTGCTGCTTACAGGTAAATAGAGGTGGGTGATCCCCCCGCATCAGAATAGGCATAAGAGTCTGCTTTATAAATCCTGTTCATGACACAATTAGAAATCAAATTATATAAACTCTACAATTCAATTGATTATGTAATATTATTAGTTGGATAATTTCACTTTTCAATAGCATGTAATTTACATATATTTTTTATTCCATTTTTTATCATTTTTCTCCATAATCTTATTCGAATATATAAAATAATATATATGTATTATTTAATGAGTTTCATATTCTTTTAAGTAATTTTTCATTAAAAATCACTTCTTAAATGGTTATCTAAAAATAAATACGTTATGTTAAAATACATTTGAATCAAATGTTTATTTAAATATAAATATATTTTAAATAAAAATCATTTTTTAAAATATATTTAAAAAAAAATCATTCTCCAGCGGTTTTTCAGACGGTTAAAAGAAAGAAGCACCCACTTTCTAGGCCATGAATGGTAGTAAATCAAATTCTGGGGAAGCGTGAAAATATCTAAGCATTGGAAAAGACGACGTCGTTATGGAGCGGGTAAAATATCGAACGAAGCAGATTAAGGCTTCCATTTGCTTGCGCTGGATCTGTGCACCACGTTCAGTACAAATGGTCAAATGCCGAAACCTAAACCGAAGGAAGCCAAACCCCATCACTGCAATAATCATATCCCCTCGTTTCCTTCAAGCTCTTCCGTTACTGCTCTTCTTCGCTTCGCTTCTTTCAGCCTCACTCGCTCACCCTACATCTACCCTTCGAAGCTCGCGGCACTTAGTTCCAGATGGCCGCATACCTGGGGTTCCCTTAGCTAACTTCTTTTATTCTCTCAAACGGTGCTTAATCGCTTCCATTGTTAGGTACTGCTTCTTCTTCTTCTTCTTCTTCTTTCCATTTATGATTCATCGATTCCGAGGATCTTGTTCTTTCCTGCGGATCAGGATATTCGTGGGAGATTGCAGTCGTTTTATCTCCCCCCGGTTGTGTAAGACTGTTTTGATTTTTGCGTTTAGAATTCTCTTCATTCTTATTTGGATGCAGTTGGCTTGTAGAATTCAAGTGATGGATGTTTGTTATGTTTGCTAACATCGTATTTGACGAGACTTTAGAAGCAGCGGTTGCGATGTAGGTTGAATATCGAAGAAATTTTCATTTCTCTGTTTGTTTTTTTATTTCTTCCTTGTGGCCGATGCTGGGAGTTCAAATTTGAACTTCTTCTAATTTGTTATTCTCATCTGTTAGGCTTTTTGTTTGATGCGCCATAAGGCTAGATAAGACAAGCAGCAGAATCGAATTTTTTTCTGTGCTAGTGGGCGCAATAAATTGTGTAAGCGATCAACTTAGAGCAATTTATCTGCATATTATTGTAGAACTAGCACACCCCTTAGCAATTGTTGTCACTACTACTTCTGTTGCCGCCTCCACCTCCATCATCACTCCCATAACCATTACCATCACCATCACCATCGTGTTAACAACACCTCTACAGCTACCATGCCAGTGCCATGATCACCGCCACCGCCACTACTATTTTATTCCAAAGCATCCACAATTATGATGGGCTGTTTGCAGCTTACTCATTATTCATGCTGTGCTTATATTGAATTGTTTCTATAAGTACTGTAAGGATGCATACTTTCGTTTCTTCTTTATTGCTAAGATGCAATTTCAATTGTAATTTCTCAGTTTGGGTCATTTTGTATGATAGGCATATGATTTAAATTCTCATTGCTAATCGTATTGAGCTATTGGTAGCCGTAATTCATCAATTTGTTACGTCATGCATGCTTCATAATCGACATCTTGCTTTTAATCTTGATTTTGTGACTGCCTCACATGCAGTCCAACCGCTTCCTAGGTTGTCTTTAAATTTTATATCATCACATTAAATGATTCCTGAATTCTGGTTTTTTTCCTGAACTACTTTTGTGATGCGTAGTTGCGTACATAGTTGATGCTGGAGAAATGGTGTTATCCTAGTTAAATGTGTCTACATGCAAATCCATAATTATGCATCAGCCATGTTTCATAGTAAATTATGATGCATCGTGCGTCATTATCAGAAGTTTCTCATAAAATGCTGAAAACTTTCTCTTCTTTTCCCCTGTAGTGGAACCATAACAAATCTGTCTATACAATGCGTTACATAGCATTATGAAGGTGAAGCTATTCTCTTATGCATATGTCCCTATTGCAAATGTTTCAGGCTTGATGCTTTCGGACCTCGGTTGCCTGTCACTAATGATCATGTTGAGGTCCGAATAATGCCGTCTGCTTTCTTCTCTTACCTTTTGTGATCCAGAATGTGGAACTTCGCATCAAGCTGTATTGCTGGGAGTGTGAAACTGAAAAATGATTCTCTAAATCCAACTCAGTCTGTTTCAGAATGCTCCGATGATGAGACTTCTTCTGTTGTGAGCAGAGAGGAAGGGCTTGAATGCCCAGTCTGCTGGGAATCTTTTAATATTGTTGAAAATGTACCCTATGTTTTATGGTGTGGCCACACCCTTTGTAAAAACTGCATCCTAGGATTGCAATGGGCTGTCGTGAAATTTCCAACGCTGCCCATTCAGCTTCCCCTTTTTATCTCATGCCCGTGGTGCAACCTTTTATCTTTCCGATTGGTTTACCAGGGAAACCTCAAATTTCCTCGCAAGAACTACTTCCTTCTTTGGATGGTTGAGAGCATGAATGGCGATAGAATGAAGTCACATTCAACTTTCTGCGGGGATCATCAATCACACTGGTCAGTTAAAGACCATTTAACAGCAGGACAACTGAGCCATGGGAACCCTCGGAGGGGACAACTTGTTCGCCATCCAGAACCATCAGGTTCTATTCAACAGCAAAATAATGCTGGTTCTTTTCTCTGTTTGGAAAGACTGCATACTTCTCTTCGGAAGTCACTGGTTTTCTTTTTACACTTGACTGCTAAGTTCCCGCTGATCATCATATTTCTTCTTATTGTCTTGTATGCAATACCAGCCAGTGCAGCCATTTTGGCTCTTTATATACTTGTTACCATTCTGTTTGCCCTCCCGTCATTTCTCATCCTGTACTTTGCATATCCTAGTTTGGACTGGCTTGTCAGGGAAATCGTTACATGAGATTACGGGGTGAAGTATCTGCAACCATTATGAATAGATGTCCGCCTCACCTAATTACCGTTTTCATCCTAGATGTTCTGCTTTGTAATTAGCCGACTTTACCTTTATCAGGCTGCTTCGTTTCTCTATGTATACACTATACAGTCCCACTCAATTTCAGTAAACTTTCAGAGTCTCTCAGAGCTGTGTTAGAGCTTCACTGGGTGTCGTCTGTCCCGTTTCTAGCCTGAGAAGTATCGATGTTAATTCAAGGCCCTGGAGGGACTATGGTGATGAATAGATGATTGATTGTACCTTTTCCTGTCTGTAAGTGTTGTGCTTTGTCTTTTTTTATTAATATTTTACTGAAGAACACATCTGATATCGTTCTCGGGTAGAATTGAAAAGCTTCGGTTATCTGTGTACCCATTTGGGACTATAGTTCCATTGTTTGGAATATAGTTATATAGAATTAATTGGTGTACTTGATGTTGTTGAAGTTCTCAAATGTTCGTTAGCAATTTATCTAGTGAAAATGACATATTGGCAAGTTATTGCAAAAGATCGGATCATGCTATGTTTATATTTTATGGGAACTTTCTCTGGCAAAAAAAGAAAAAATTTTACTGGAACTTGATAACATATTCCCAACTCCGTGTGGAAAGGACGCATTGTAATGGACAAGCATTCAGAAGCCCATGAGGTTGTGTGAGGTAAAACGATTTGTTTTTGAGGGAACAAGAAATGAAATAAGAAGTGATATTAAAATAATTTCTGATGCAAGTAAAAACGAAAATATTTTTCCAAATGATTATTGATGAAGTGAAAATTGTAAAATGTAAAGATTAAAAATATGGACAAATGCTGTTTATTAGTAAAATTATATTCACTCTTGACAGGATGTGATGGTTTTAAGTTTAATTTGTCTCACTTGAAAAGTTAGTGGAACCTTATTTCATTAAAGCAAACGTCATTTTCCTCCACTTTGTTTTTCACTGCCCCACAGCAAACATGACATGACATAGAGAATGGGTTCAATTCATGAATGTAGTTAAATTGCGAACATTCTGATGTGCAGTGATGTTTGCAAGGAGAATCCCAATTCATAATTCAAACACATACGTTTCACTGTCCTCTTAATATCGTGGTCCAAATATGGGAAGGCAGACCTTGTTCCATCCAAACAAAATCGTACTCAGCTTTGGAATACCAAAACACTTTTAATGGGAGATGTCAGTGTTGATTTAATAACATAGCTGAGTCTAATGAGAGATATCAATCCCTCGTAAAGTGGTGAATTTTTAAATTCTTAAATAAAACTACTTCCCATCTCAATATACCCATCTCTTTCAACTTTTCTTTAGATCAATTTTCCAATGGTGGATAGCCACCCTGCTTGACTGTGTTCTCCCACCGCCAACTCCCTAATTGTCATTTTCCACCTGCATCATGCATGTTTATCAATTTCCCAAACCGCCGCCCATCTGGTTTTTCATATTAAAAACCTCCATATGTTAAAGAACATCAATTCCTGTTTTTTTTTTTGGACCTCGAAAGAGCATTCTAGATCCTGTGCATGAAGATTGAGAAAGAATCCAAGGAGATTATATATATATAATCAATATTATTATATCTAGATCTAACACAATAAACAAACCTTAACTTGTGCATCGTGAGATGTCCGCGACGCTGGTGATTTGTGGCAAAGGAATATTCTTTGAGCCTCTTAAAAAGACAATAAGATCTAACACAATAAACAAACCTTAATTAATATGGGCTAAGAGATAAACCTAAAAAAAACACCCTATGACCTTAACGTGACCGACCCAACCTGACTCCGCCTCGTTAATTTACTAAATTTTTGGCACCTGCCTCCGCTTTTACCCCAGCTGTATCTTAAAACACTTATGCAATTACTAATTTATTATATTATATTTCTCTCTCTATTGATTTGATTTGAAGGGTTTGGCTTCTATCATAATCATATTTCTCATTTTTTTTGTCAGAATTATATCTTTATCTTTAAATTAAAAAAAATGGAGGGTCAATATTTAATGTTTTATAAAATTAATATTATAAATATAAATAAATTTAAACTATGAAAATATGATCTATATGATTTCGAATCGCAATATCTATAGGATAACAAAATTTTTAATTTGTAAACTATTAGAATAATAATTTTATAAAATATTAAATTTCAATCCTCTATGGTGGAGATGTGATTTTGAGAAAAAATGAAAAATATGATTTAGAGAAAATTCACTCACCGCCCAAAGAAGAGAATGAAACATTAAATAAGGGGTATTATGAGGGGGAAAAATCCATGTAATAGCCAAAAATGGACACAGTCTTAAGTTAAAGACCAAATCAACGTCATTAGAAGGATTCAATATTTAGGATTAGAGAGAATATTTTGAGTTTTAATCATGCACATACTATTTTTCTAGCCAATTACATTTTTAATTTATTAAATAGTAAAAAAAATTCCTGCATGAGACAAAAGGAAAATATAAAATTTGACGGGTTAAATTAAAGTAGCTGCAAAACACAGAAAAAAGAACCTTGGTGACCTTTTATCGACTTCCACTGTAGATCATGCGATGCCCATCTCTTATTGTCTGCTATGTCAGCTTGGAATTTGTCAACCTCCTAATTGCCATTATTTATTTAGTAGTCCTTTGTCTTGTTGAAACTAGGTTACCCCCTCAATTATATATGATGTTTATTAAATATGATGTTGTGAGTTCTTGTTGGTGAGTACATAGTTTGGTGAGTTAATGGTAAAAGAATAAATGCTGTAATGAAGATTTAATAATCTACTTAACTTTGGTGTGCTTTGATGCGATGGTAAGAATTGAAAGCCATTTGAAAATAAAGAAGCATGTGCATGATGATTTGAAAGACTCATTTTACCTCTTTAGTATTGCAAATAAGATGTTTCTGTCAATTCTGATAAATTAGAAATGAGATATTAACTTTTTAATTATCAGAGGCGAATTTCATAATAATATTTTTTTCTAATTGCACATTCACTATGTTTTTGGAAAGGATTTTCGTCCATCCTCCAATGTCTGGATGACCAAATTCATCAATTAAATTTTCTTGACAAGAAAAGAAAATTAATAATTTGCGCAATATAGCAGAAATCATACTCCACTAGTATTATTTTCTTCTATTTACAAGATCTACATTCAACGTCTTTCCCCAAACGTTCTTGGTCTGGTGCCACCCCTTGAACCTGTGCGTGTAAGGAAAAAAAATAAAAATCAACGTCTTCTCTCTCTTCATCCCTCCCTCTGGATTCTCTCACAGAGGCCAGAGTTCGAATTCACTCCGTCAATACCCAAAAAGAACTGTCAGGACCCGGAGTTTGAAGGCGAAGCCGAAGCAGAGGACGAGAAAAAAGAAAGGAAAAGAAAGACAGAAGAAACTAGAAACAGTTGCTTTCAGTCTCTCACTTAACTCTGATATGAAATCCAATCCTTCACAGAAAACCAAGGGTTAAAAGTTGTGTCATTCTGCAGGCTTTCTATGAACTGTGACTATTATAAGGTATGCTATTTTTACCTGTCGACAACCGAACTTAACAAATATGAAAAACCATTTTCACTAAAAATTATTTCCTGGGTTCCTCTTCTTTCATTCTATATTCAAATGGGTTGGCGATAAACTGCGATTTTACCTATCTTCTCCTTTCCTTCGGGATGGTCCGATTTTGCCGCTATTAAGTGGGTTGTCACATTCATTTGAGTTTCATTTCTGTTGCACCGGTATGGTTTCGTTGGGTGTGTTCCCTGGTTTTCATAATATTCCGTGAGTTTCATTTCTGTTGTACCGGTTTGGATTCATTGTTGCGTTTCCTTTGTATCTGTTTGTTTGATTGGTTTTTCTTGGATTGAAGTTGTCTCTGAAATGGTTAAATGGTTATTACTTGATAATTACGCTTGTAGCTTTTAATATAATGTGGTTTTGTGCTGAATGATCGATGCCAACCGATGTTTTATTCGGAATACGAATCTCCATTATTGATTTTCTTATCATGGCATGGTTTTATTCTTAACTCTTCTGCCTTCATTCTGATGTAATGAGGTTTATCCACACCCCTGTTTTTTTCATTTGAATATACTATCACACTTAATTTCCTCTTATCACGAAGCTGATTATTAGCTTGGTTTCTAATTTTCATATTACAAGTCGACTTTTATCACATTTTCTTCTTCATTGATTTCATCTTAATTATTTATTATCTTATCTTTGGATTCTTTGTGCCTTTATATGCTGAAAGTACAGGCGTCTGCAAAACAAAACATTGTTGTTCCATATTGTTCCTTTGGATGTTCTATGATACAATTTCTTTTCTGTTTTTATGGCCCCATTACCTGTTACTGTTGCATCAATACTTTCATGTTGGAATGATAAAGCAAGTTAGGAAATGGAGAATTTCTATGATGTCATATTTCGTATAAATGATGGCCCGTCAGAGCTTCATAGAGTCATTTTCTTGACATTTTGGGCTGTGGAAGTGTTTGAACTTTTCTATCAGGAAGCACCAGTCTTAAGACTCAAACCAGACTAGTGAAGAAAATTGAATATATGTTCAATATTCGGGAATTGTTCCCCTAAATCGAGAAAACTTTTGACTTGATATTTCCTTTCCTTTTTCCTTTTTCTTTTTGAATCCTCATTACCTATTTTTTAATCCTGTATCATTCCTTGGATCCATCTAAAAATCAGCTCTGTTTTTGAGTTTCAGGATTGTTTGTCCTAAATCTTTACCCGCCATCTGATGGCTAAGGTGAGTGCTGTTATGCCGGTAGCTCCAAAAGTAATTGGTTCGTCTTCGGTTAAATCAAGAAGGAACTCCATTGCAAAGGGAAGCCCCGGAAATATTGAAGATGTAGTTGTTCCTCATTATCGCAGAGCTTCCGCTGGCTCTTGTCATGATTTTTGTAAATATGGTCGGAAGCAAGCTTCTGAAGTGAAGGAAAAGTATTCTGTGTCCAGCAGAGTTCAAAGACATCCACTCAGTCAAAGTTCTGAAGCTGATGTCAATGGGGTAAAGGCTTGTGTGGCCAACCGTAGAGCATCTACTGGCTCCAAGCCACCAAGGAAGGCATCAACGGTTAAGTTCAGAGAATCAGTTAACTCTGAGCCCAATGAGAAGGAAATGCCAACAAAATTAGCTGACAGCCCGAAACAAAGAAGGAGTGAGGTTTCAGTAGCAAGGAAGAAAACATCAGTGGTCAAGTTGAAAACAATATTTCATAAAAAATCCCATACAGCTGATCTTCCCCAAATTACCAGACAAGGGAACTCATCAATTTCTGCAAAGCTGGTGGGAACTTCATCAAAGCCAACTTTGGGGCTGGTGAGCGATTCATCAGAATCAACTGTTGAGCCAGTAGAAACTTCAAAATCAATAGCACAGCAACCAGTAGAAACTTCATTAAAATCAACCACTGAACCAGTGGAAGCTTCACCAGAATCAATTATGGATCCAGTGGGAATTCCATCAATATCAATGGTGGAGCCGGTGAAGGGTTCATCAAAAGCAACTCCGGAGCGGGTGGAAACTTCATCAACGTTAACATTGGAGCCAATGGTGACTTCATCAGAATCAATTATGGAGCCAATCGGAGTTCTATCAAGATCGATGGTGGAGCCAGTGGAGTGTTCACCAAAATCGACTCCGGAGCCGGTGGAAACTTCATCAAAATTAATTGTCAAACCGGTGGAAACTTCATCAATATTTACCGTGGAGCCAATGGTGACTTCATCAAAATCAAGTATGGTTCCAGTGGGAATTCCATCAATATCAACTGTGGAGACAGTGGAGTGTTCATCAAAATCAACTCCGAAGCTGGTGGAAACTTCATCAGAATTAATTGCTGAGCCGGTGGAAACTTCATCAATATTAATCGTGGAGCCAATGTTGACTTCACCAAAATCAAGTATGGTTCCAGTGGGTATTCCATCAAGATCAACTGTGGAGTCAGTGGAGTGTACATCAAAATCAACTCCGGAGCTGGTGGAAACTTCATCAATATTAACCGTGGGGCCAATGGTGACTTTATCAGAATCAATTATGGAGCAAGTGGGAAGTTCATCAAAATCATGTGAGGAGTATGCGGAGGCTGCATCAAAACCAACTGCAGAGCCAGTGGCAACTTTGCCAAAATCAATTGCTAAGAAGGAGGATGTTTCATCAAAATCAACTGTTAAGAAGGTGAGAACTTTGTCAAAATCAACTCCAAAGAAGCTGGAAGCTTCACCAAAGACACCCGCCAAGAAGGTGGGAGCTTCACCAAAGTTGACACCTCAGAAGGTAGAAGCTTCACCGAAGTCAACCGCTCAGAAGGTGGAAACTTTATCAAAATCATCTATTAAGAAGTCCGAAGCTCAATCAAAATCAATTGCTAAGAAAAAACCAGCCGTTAAGAAGGCGGAAACTTCACTGAAATCAGCTGATAAGGAGGAAATGTCAACGAAATCAACTGCTAAGGTGGTAACATCATCAAAATCAACTGCTAGGGCGGGAATTTCAGCGGAGTCAGTTGTCAAGAAGCTTGTAACTGTTAAGAATGGTGAAGCTTCATCAACATCAAATTCTATGGTACAAACTTTATCAAAACCAACCCCTCTAAAAGCCAAACAAATGAAATTATCTGGAAAGCAGGTGGCTCCTTTGAAGTTAAACTCTATCACAGTGAACTCCGTATCTTCTATGAATCCTTCAGAAGGTTCTAATGGCCAGAGCAATAGTAAGCTCAAGATGGTAAAACGATCTGCCTCCTTGAAAGTAGAAGCAAGAAAAGTGATGACTCCTTCAAGAGCTGCATTGCCCTCCAAATTCTCTCTTAATAATAATGGAGTAGTAAGTATTAATGCTAGAAAGCACAAGAGCCTCAAAATTGCATCTCATCTGAAGAATCAATTTAAGACCAGAAAATATGAACATAAGAAACCTGGCAATGATGCTGTTGAGGAAAAGACTTTGTATGTCATCAAGATGGAAAGTGGAAACATAAGTTTGCAGACTGATCGAGATGCAGGTAATGATGTTGAATTTTCCCCTCAATCATCATCACCCCCAAAATTTTCAGTAAACCTAGAAGGTGAACTCATGAAAAATGGAGAGGCTTTGGAAGTGAAGGATGTAAGCGAGCCGCGAATGGTTGGGATTGTATCTTCTGAGGACAAGGCTAGCCAAATGTCAACACTAAATTTCAGGAGAGGAAAATTTGTTGAACTTCAATCTGAGGTAACTTCTCCTAGGAGGCTTAAATTTCGAAGGGCAGCAGGATTTGGGGAAAATGCAATGGTCAATGCTGATAGTCCAAGGAGAAGTTTTAAAAAAAGATATGAGAGTGGTATTGACAGAATGAGCACTCCAACTGGTCCAGAGAAGGTTGTTTTGAGACGTCAAGGTACACGCGGCAAGCGAGATGGGCACGGATTGTTCAATAATGTAATTGAAGAGACAGCAAATAAGCTGGCAGAAACTAGGAAGAGCAAGGTTAAGGCTTTGGTTGGTGCCTTTGAAACCATAATCTCTCTCCAAGAGAGAAACCCTGTTGCAAAGACTGTTCGTTGATTGTGGCAAACAATTTCTAACTTATCATTTGTTATGTAAAGAAGTGAAAGGAAAATAAGCCAGAGCTTGTGATAGCACATTTAACAGCTTTTTCCAGTGATATGTGCCTTTGGTTTTGTATAGAAAGCTCTAAATATAAAGTTGATTCATTCGTGTATCAACACAATTGGGCGCCAAAACAACAGAGATGTGTTGCTTCATCCAAATGACTTTTTTTTTTTTGGAAGAAAATTCTAATGCTCTACCTGGGTTTTCACCTTTTATTTCATATGATGATTATGATTTTGCATTCACCCTCCCCAGAAAAGAAAAATTGATTAAGAAAAAAGGGGCAATTTTGTTTAAGAGTGCTCGATAAGATACTCATTGAATCAAATTTTATGATGCAAGTTCATAATGCGATGAAAATGAGAATACTAGACAATAGAGCTTTTGTTTTGGCATTGAACTCCAGAAGAAAAGGAAGCATTTTAGAGAATTCGAGTCAATTTGAATTTATGGAATGCTAAGTTAATTGACATTTTTATTTTCTGTCAATTTTTTAAATTTATTTTTTTATGATCATGTAATCATTATTACAGTTTTTATTATCATCGATATTAATATTCATGTGTAATGTAGAATCTATGTGGATATAGTTTTATGAACAGCTCCAAGAGTTAAGTTTAATGTCATAAAAATGAATAATTATCTAATCTATAACAGCATATAAATATATATAGTTGCTGTCGTATTGGTTTTATTAAAATCACAAGCTTTATTTCTCATTTTAATTCTGCTTTCTGAACTAAACTTGAGTTCAACCATGTAATTTGATGGTTAAGAAAAAAATTAATCCATATTTAATCATATATTATGCGGTAATATCACGTATCCCAAATGTTGGAAAGAATCATTTGCAGGAATTTCTGAGATTCCGACGCTATAGGGATGACAAAAGCGATGGGTGATAGCTAAGGCGCGTCGATTACGTCATTTTACGAAAATGACCTTTCATTAAAAATCATGCCACGTCAGAGACGGCAAATCTACTAAGCCTTCTCTGCGATGCCAGCTAGACAAGTTTGACATGTGTCGCGTTTTAATTTGAAATTGACATATGTGGTTTCACCTACTGTCACTCTATGCTTGCCTCCAACTTTGTTACACGTTCTCATGGACTCATGGTCCTCGCCCCGCGTCTGCATTGGCTGCAGCTGCTGATTTGAATGTTTTCCATCTTCTTCTCGGCCGAATTGGTCCTATCAAGAGGGTGAATTTACCAATGATTGCTTGCAAGAAGCTGCTTTTTCTCTCGTTCTTTTTTTAATTTTGGTTTTCTTTTCGATTTTTTTTCTGCAGAGTCCTTATTTGTGCTCCTCTGTTGAATGCAGAGTGGGGTTACCGGTAGGGTTTTTCTGACTATGCGGAAACTGGGATTCGTTGACTGAGGGAAATCGGGTTTTCTGATTTATGGTCTCTGGGATACATTCCACTTCCAGGTTCCCGGCTATTTGGTTGGATTCTCCGTCTGAGTCGAGGGTTTGTTGAAGTTTTAAATTGAGTACCGATTCCGTTAAGAAATGTGTCAATTTGGGTTTGCCTCTCTATCAAGTGAATATTTTAACCTACTGTGCATTTGCTGATGATAGTGACTTAGAAGGTCGTCTGCGCATTGTCCATCTGAAACTTCGGAGTGTTTGGCTTGCATTAGGAAGCTGGTGGTGCTGCAACTCACCCGTACCTCTGAATGGTGTATTTTTATTTATTTATTATTGTCCTTTTGCTTTGTCTTAAGTCTTAACTATTTTGTTTTGGTATTGTCACGCTAGGGTGACAGAGCTAGCCACATTATAAATGATCCATGCTTTTGAGGAGTTCAAACTTGTACATGCATTGATCTGATTTTTTTCCTAAAAAAATAGTCTTGATTTCAATGCTGTGGTATTTAGGTATATTTAACTGGGAAAACTGTGACAAGGTGTAAAACAACCAATTAAGCACTTTCTAGCTTAATTATATTAGTTCTTGTTCTTGTGCTAACCTCTGTGGATTGCGCCAGCGATTGAGTGTCTGCGGCTAAGAACTTTCTTTTAAGCCAATCTCTGACTCTGAGTACTTTTGTCGTGCTAAATGCTAGTTTAATTGAAACCACAGAATTTAAATTGTAAAAAAATTTACAGATCAGTATGAAGTTTATATGTCCATGACATAGTCTATTATTGGTTTTGGTTGTTGTTTGATGTTTCCTGCTTACAATGTACTGATGCTGTACCTAACATAATTATTGGTCTATTGTTGAATGTATTGATACCCTTAAGTATGCCAACAAACAATTGTGATAAATCGATGTTTTCTATTTGTATCAGGTGGAGAAAATGATTATAACCAAGCAGTACCGATGCATACACTCAGCTACCTGTCAATGCACTAAGGGCCATTTAAGCGAAGATGTGATATTCTTAGTGTTTCACTATTTAAATTGGAATCCCAAGCTTATTGCTACTCTTTCGTGTGTTTGTAAATGGTTTGATGATTTTGCCAAGCGAATACTATGGAAGGAGTTTTGCCGAACAAGAGCTCCAAAAATGATGATTGACCTGCAATCTAGTGGGAGCCACAGTGTTGATGGGAACTGGAGGGCTCTAGGGAAGCTGCTTATTTACTGTTCAGGATGCAAAAAAGGTGGCTTGTTTAATAACATTCAGATCCCTGGTCACTTTGTTTATAGAACTCGGTTCTCTAAAACATCAGGAAAGAGCTTTCTTTTGCCACCATGTAGAACTGATGTTTTATACGTGTCTGATCCTTGTGAGCATCTTCACCAAGGAGAAGATGGGGATATAGGATTCTTCCGTGGAATTTTTAAATCATTCTCTACTTCAAAAGTCAGGAAGATGCTCATTAGCAGAGGTGCCAAGCTCCATCCTACAGAAGTTTGCCCTTACTGTAAGGCAAAGTTGTGGAGCATGCTGCAGGCCAAAATGATTCCACTAAGTGCTGGCTGCAGGTTGGGTTCCTATGAAGATTGTGTTGAGTACTATGTGTGCCTCAATGGTCACATGCTAGGGATCTGTACCCTGTTACCGTTGTCTGATTCAGAAGAGACACCTGAGTTTGACTAATACCTAAATGATTCTCAGGTACATGCCCACATCTGGAAACCATAACTTTCTGTCCTTTTTCATGCATTCTTTTGGGATTTCTATATGAAATGGATAATTATTGTCTCAAATGTCATCTCTGTATGAAAATCTATGGGATGATGGTGGCAAGGGCGGGCACCGCGTTGTATCTTGATCAAAGATTTGCTGTTGATTATGATGTGATATTTGACCAAAGATAATTCTACATTCCAAGGAGAAACTCAATGTCGTCAAGGCTGAAGGTTTATTATGCCTTTACTACTGTGTTCTGAGGTTTTGATAACATGACTTTCTTTTCCTTCGGCAGAGTCTGGATAATGTTTGAATAAACACTCTGCTGGTATGCTCCTGCGTATTTTTCTGTTTAGTAGCAGCTATTCGCACACTCTTGTGATGATTCTACACAAGCAATTCAAGTTGATGCTGCTGTTCTGATCCGTGCCAGACGGTTAAGGATGGAAAAAGCTACTGCATTTTTCTTTATTGAACTAAATTACATGTTACGTTTATTGGCCAAACCGAGAACTATTACCCGTGAGGTTGTTACAGTGAACTAACTGATATCTTGTATGTCAATGTGTTGATATATTGCCTTGGTGACAGATCGGTAGTTGAGCATTCCATTCAATATATGTCAGATTCATTTGCATTTCTCATTATCTGCAATAGATTTGATCCCCCATCCATCCTACTCTGCTGTACGGAAGAGACTTGATTTCATTCATTCATCTTTGTGTGAGGAAGATTTTTGTTGTTTAAAGAGCACTTTCCTCTTCATTCATAAATCCATCCAAATTCTCCGAGGTGTGAAATTCAATAATTGATAACTCTAGCGTGAGTGAAACGAGTCATTCATTTTATTGCTACATTCGACATATTCAGAGAAATTGGCGGAAATGGTGGTCCCTCTGGTGGGAATCAGTTGCTTAGTTAAAATTAAGTTTGGTCCAGAAAGAAAAAGTACACTATAATTTTAGATTAATCATTACGTTTGGAACCTTTTAAAATAATCTTTCAGGTTACTTTGAACTCTGATCCATACGGTCATGGTGTTTAGGTGTTGAATTTAAAACTGGAAAGATTAATTTAAAATAATAAAGTACTAATACGGCATTTTACCTTTATAGGACCAATGAGCATAAAAACAAATCCATAAGCATTCGTGTGGAAATGGATGCCCAAGATTCTGTGAAAACCGTTCGTCTGCACAATTTAACTTATTTACAGTCTTAAAATTACTGTTCATAAAAAAAAATAAAAACAAAGGCGTCCAAAACCAAAATGCAGTAACTTGTCCGACTCAGTTTCTGAATCCTCCGCTCCACCGAAACTACTACCATTGTGCACCACCGGAACGTGTCCAAATTAAAATGATTACCATTAATCTCTTGGAGGGGCAAACATAGGCGTCCTACTCAGTTTCTAAATCCTCTGCTCCAGAATAAAATCCAGAGATCGTCATCCGTCCAATGTTAACTACAAAATATAAATTATCAATAAAAGTATGAAAAAGTAAGTAGAAACAATTGACCATGTCATCAAAAGCTGCAACATCAGTCACTTACGGAACAGGTCCAAAATGCCGATAATGAAGTACATAATTTATCTTACATGAAAGTTAACAATTCAGCCTGTTTATTATATCTTGCTTCTGATAATGCAATCATATGTACCTCACGCAAGTAAAATAGAAGCTAAGCGCAAGGCAGTCACCAGTCAATAAAGATATCCAAAACATAACTTTTAAGTAGGAAACAGTAGAGAAGAACAAAAAGATTTAGTCACACCATGGTCCTTTCAATGAGAAGAAAAAAATCAGGATAAGTTTGTGACTTCGTGTGCATGGCAAATTTTTACAAAACACTAGCTTAGTAATCAAGCATACTTGCATCTAAACCCACATCAAGTTTGATAAGCGGAGCTCTATGCAATTGGTTGCAAATAAATGGATTACAATATTTTTCTCTTTTAAACATATTGACTTCTTGTATGAAGCCAACAAAGAAAACTTGTCTAGGATTAAGATGCATCACATGATCAAATTTAATGTAAACAGGAACATTTTTTTGGGCTAAGTGATCACACATACCAACAGCATTCAGTCCAGCTAATTTTGGCATGAACCGCTTGATGTGGTCTTCTGCTTCCTTTTCGGCTTTCAGTGTCTGACACTCAAATGCAACCAATATTTTGCTCTTCGCATCCTTTTGTTCGACCATGCCCATGACATCATCCTCCCAACTGTTGCAATTAAATGTGAACAAGAAATGTAAACTATCTTCCATGTTATGGTCATCACAAAGGTGAAAAGTGTAAATGACATTAGCAGTTCAATCTAAAAGGAGATATGTCCCTGATATGAAATGAGAGATTAAAATGGGCTTTTCTAGAGGCAACATACCCCAATATATGTTTAATAAAGAACGTAGATGAACATAAACAATTCAAGTTGGAGTATTTCCAATAAATCCCTGCCAGAAAATCTAATGATAGTACCAAAATTTTTAGCCTATAGGATGATCTATAATCGATTTTCATGAGAACACTGGTTGCACGTTTGGACCCTACCCTCTTTGGAGACTAGAACTTCAAGTCTTACATCAAACTATAAGTAATGTACAGGTGAATGTAAATAAGTAAGCATTTGAATTATTTGGTAACTCCCCTCATTAGGTGGTTTTAACCTGCAACGTTTGACTGAAAAAAATAATAATAATTAAATTTACACTGTTTATGACAATACACGCAATTTGCCCTTTTAAAAGAAAATTACGTGTTTACCCCAATAAATACCATGATCTTGATTCCAAAATATAATTTCCAAGTCACTAGCTTTACCCATGAACTTGGTCAATGCTATAGAACCGAGCAGCATCGTGGCCTCTGCACTCTACAACAACAGCTCGTTCTTTCTTCCTCTTTTACACCAAAGTACGAAATCAATGAGGCAATGAAGCATAAGTAAAAAAGCATGCGAACAAAAGAGAATTAACCTAAAGATAATTCGGTTCCTACACTGAAATCTGTAATTGTCAGTTTGATAAGACGATAGTCCTCACCCCTACTGCACTCCCTTTCACATGCCAACTCTTTCACCATGAAAGAAGAATTTAAAAGGGAAGAAAATCATAAGTAATATTACATGAATAAAAGCTTTCAACAACAAAAGAAAATTTCCATATAAGAATCGGCTAACACGACTATGAGCTAGTAATTACACAAAGATAAATCAATTATGAAAAGATGCAATGGCGGTTAGAACCCATCCTTGCAAGTTGCAAGTGACAGGTATAGTCCCTTGCGGAAAGTCAACTAAAATTTGTTACTGCTATATAGTTAGACCAAAATATGAAATTGTAAGCTTCTTCTGGAACCATATGGCCATAGCTAAAGCTACTAAACTTTCACCTCATCATCTATGAGAGAATCTCTAAAACCAACAACCAGAGTACTCTGAAAAAAGAAAAAAAAGATTGAAATTTGTGGTGTAAGTCTGTAAGAGGATACATGAGTGAATCATATTCAGGAGAATGTTGAATTTTAACTAGGAAGCGATTATTGACCCAATTAATACGATGGGCAAGAAATTTTCACTGTGAACAGGACTCCCCAATAACTAATGCAAAAAAAAAAAAAAAAACCGCATTTTCAAACCTAGCTATCCTGCACGATTTGTCACAGATCTGCTTCTAAGTCCCATGAAAGTGCCAGTCGTATAAGAATTACCAGAGCCATGAAGACCATAGCAGACAGAATGGGGAAGTTGGATGAAGTGTCCTGAGATGGACCCTTCTGGTAACAATGCTATTGATGCTATCCCTTCCATCATGTCCTCCTCCTTCCGTGTCCTCAACGCCTCCTCTCTCTCTTCTGCAATAGAATGTTCGAGTGGAATAAGCGAAAAAAATGTTGAAGAGAAATGTCCAAAGTTTGATTTTCCCACAGCGTCGATTCAGTGGCATTCACCGATCAACTGAAATATCACAAAAGTTATAGGCAACACATGTTATCTAAGAAAAAATAGGCAGCGTACGCATCACTGCTTCCAAAGATGTTCCTTTTAGGCTTCCACCCATTCCTCCCGTCTTGTGGCAGGTTCGTGCAAGCGTCGTTTTGTAAAACAGTGTCGTTTATGTTTTTGCCTTCAGGCTGTCGTTTTGTCATCTCCGGCTTCATTATTTTGCGTTCAGATTTCTTTTAAAAAACATTTTCTCCTTTTATTGAAACACACACACCCACACAATTATCAGAGGCAAAAAAAATAAAAATCAAACTGACATCTTGATTTTAATCGACTTACGAACAATCAATCAAAGGACCAAATCAGATTTAATAGGGAGTAGCTTAACACTGTCCGCAAAATTTTCTTCTTCAGAAAAAGACAAAAAATGTTTAACACTAAATTAAGTTCCCAAATTAATATAATAGTAATCAGCATTTATTTGACCAAGCAAGTTCTCTATATTATTAGTCAACATTCAAAAGCTTCATAAAACATCCCCATTTAATGTGTTCAGCATTTCCATTGGGTAAGACGCGGCATTTCAAATTACTTGGAAAAATTCAAATTTATAGGCAATAAAAATCAAATAGGATTTCCGTATATTCAAGGATAATCCCGTTAACTCCGATGGGATTGCCTGTGATGTGAGCAATATTACAAGACCAATTATTTGGTTACTTTTTTTGTTTGAGCAAACAAATAAATACGAGCAGCAACAAAGAACGATCTATACCAGTTTTCACAAGACGTAGGTATATTATCGTCTATAATCTGTCTTGGCCACTGCAACATTTGAATAATTGAGGGTAGACGCAAGCTATACACAGAAAACGGTATAGGTAGGGTCATGCATTCACAAAAATTGTGTGAAAAGGCAATCAGAAAGGCTGGGGGAAGGTTTCCCGGCTGTCATCAGCAGTTGATTCTGGATCAGCTTCAAGTCTTTTAAAGACCAGCTTTTGTTGGGGAAGTTGACCATTAGCAAATGCTGTGACTTCTGTGTCCACTATAATGAAGTCCTCCTCCTTAAATTCTCCTCTTAAGATACCCTTGGCGAGTTCATTCTCCACATGCTGTTGAATCACTCGCTTCACTGGCCTAGCCCCGTAGTTTGGATCATACCCCAAACTTCCAAGAAGTTGGACAGCAGCATCTGTCACCTGGATTTTCATCTTGCGATCCGCAATTCTCTTCTGGACACGCTCCAACTATAACACACAAACATACCATGAGATGAGAGATTTAAAATACCATAAGATTGACAAATTTCTCTTTCTTTCTTTCTTTCTTTTTTCTTTTTTGTTAGAAACCAAAGGGTATCCAGCCGAAGCTAGAGACTAACTACTAGTCAAAGCAGTAGGGGCATCAGATATATAACAGCTTAACCTTCCAAGGAAAATGGTATAAACTACAAAGCATACCGATCAAACCAGAAAACACGATATAGTCTGCGTCCTAATTAGGTGGCTACCTAGGTTGTCTCTATCAAAGTTGTCACGTTTGCAATGGTTTGTTGTCAACACAAAGTTTACATCAGCTTCTCACAAGCTGGCACATGCGTTTCAAAGCCTTCAATTCAATTATTTCAAGTTAAACTGTTGCGTGTCATCTTTTTCTTTTTTTTTTTGGGGGGGGGGGG